>JAXISO010000686.1:0-13948 GCA_036785465.1 Colletotrichum agaves | reverse complement strand
AGTTAATTTTCTAGGTATTACTAATATTAAGTATAAGGTTTTTAAAAAATTATTTAAGTATAATTAACTCCTATACTATTTTAGAGAGAATAAGTAATTCTACTTCTATTATACTAGTAGTTACTATAGGAGTTATATAAAGACTATAACTAGGAGTACTACTAAGACAGGGTAGTAAGATCTACCATTATAAGGAGGCTTATTAAGTAGCTTAGTTAGTTATTTATTGCAGATAGAATCCCGCGGAGGGACAGAGATAGAGTTAGTATTATTATTAGCACAATAGCACAAACAACACAGTAGTTTAAGTTTAGTTTTCTCAGTGAATTATTATTCTTTTAATTAGATCTTTTAGGATTATGTTTATAATAATATATTTAGTTATTTTAAGCTCTTTTCCTTTATTTTAAAGCCTATAAGTATAAAACTATAATATTATAATACTCTTATATAAATATATAGGTGTGTATAGTTTTATTATTCTTTGCTCCTATAGTATCCTTAGCCCATTTTAATAGTACCTAGAGGTGGATTCTTCTCTTTTAAGAATTCCTCTAGGGAAGTACTTAAAAGAGGTACACTTTTACACTATACAAACAGGTTTACTATTAACATAGTATATAATATATTATCCTAACCTCTAAATAAATCTTTTACTTTATAAATATAAGGCTAAAAATAAAGAGAATAATAGTTAGGTATTTAGGAACCTTATTATAGACCTAATTATAAGGAAATAATAGGTATAATAACTATATAATTACTATTTTTAGTGGGAGTACTTAAGACCCTAAAAGCTCAACC
Source organism: Colletotrichum agaves (assembly GCA_036785465.1). Classification (NCBI taxonomy): domain Eukaryota; kingdom Fungi; phylum Ascomycota; class Sordariomycetes; order Glomerellales; family Glomerellaceae; genus Colletotrichum; species Colletotrichum agaves. Next base: position 13,144 of record JAXISO010000686.1, on the reverse strand, counting down.
ACAATAGCTTTAGAATTTATAGACTTAAAAAGTTTTCCCTTTCCTTATCCCTTAATAATAAGTAGAGCTAATATCCACTTTCTTCACCATAATAATTAATAATTAATAATAAAGTAACAAATAAATAACTCTAATTAAGCTAATAAGTTTAACTAAGGGGATTTAAACCCCATTTTAACTACCACATAATAAGAATCTTATATATTTAAGAAGGTCATAGCACCACACTACCCACAAAAGTCAAAGAGAAATAAGTTAGTAAACTTATAAAAGGGACAGAGGCCACGACTATTCCTAGTTCATAAGAAGGAAAAAAGCCCGCATACTCATAGGAGGGACAATAGCCGCGACTACCCCTAGCTCACAAGGAATATAATTAATACTAATAAAGAAGGGCTAAAAACCCTTATCCCTCTTATAAGTTTACTTATTTATAAACCTAAATTATAAAAATTTCCTTTATTTTTACTTAGTAAAATAAGAATTAAAGAATATTAACCTTAGTAATAATAATATATACTTATTATAAGCTACTAAAAGCTTACTTTAATTATTATACTTAATATATTAGAATAATATTTTAAGGAGACTAGGAGAGCCCTAGAAATTAATATATTTACTTTTAATTCTTCTAGACTAAAGGATTCTACTCCATAGAATAAGCCCTATAAAGGAACTACTTTTAAGAATATCTAGGGGTAAGCCCTTTATCCTACTATTTCTAAAAATAGAGAGTCTAAGGAAGTTATACTTTTATAAACCCAAACTATTTATATTAAGTACTAAGTCTATACTAGTAAGGATATTTATAATAAGTATAATAATAATAAAAAGGACCCTACCTCTAAAGCTCCTAAGAATAATAAGTAGTATTATACTATAGAGACTTATTCTATAGGAATAGAACCCTAGTTTACTAATAATAGCCTATTCTCCTCTCTTATTATTAATATAGCCTAAGTAATTAAGGAACTAACTAAGGTTATATAAAAATAATAATTAGTAGCCCTTATTATTCCCTATATTTAAGAAGTTCCTAAGTTTACTAGTAATAATATCTCTAATTTCCTAGATAATTATAAATTCTATATAGAGATTTATAAGAGAACTAATAAAGAAATAATAGCCCTAGTTAATTAATATTATAATAAGTTATACTAGTGAATTATTAAAAGCCTAGCCACAGCACACAAAAATTAAGTAGACCTTAAGAATACTCTCTTTAAAATATATAATATTATAAACCTAAGTACTTATTAAGACCCTAATAAGGAGCTTTAAAACCTTATATCTAGTCCTAAAGTTAGTAAGTTAAATAATATTTTAGAATTCCTTATAAAGATTAATAACCTCCATAATAAAGCCTATAAATAAAAACTAAATCCTCTTCCTAATTTAGAGGTTAATTATATTATTTTCTATTACTTCCCTAAATAAATAATATAGTATATTTTAAAGACTCTCCATAGGGACTACAAAGCCCTACGTTTAGTCCCTTAGGTTTAAATAGAGGCTACTATTACTTAGTAGGTCTAAATAAGCTAAGTATATAAGTAACTACACAGTATCTTAACTAATAAAGCTCCTAGTATTACTATTATTATTCTTAAATATAAAAAGCCAAAAGTCACATCTATAAAAGCTAAGGTAACTAAGAATACCTTCCCTATAATTAACTAAAAGGCCTAAATAAATAACCTTATAACTTATTTAGAGAATATAAAAATTAAATAAATTAGAACTAGTTACTATATAAATACTCCCTAGTAAGTACAGGATAATATAGGTATATATACTACTAATACTATTAAGAACTAACCTATACTATTTATAATATAGTACTTATACTTTAATAGTAACTTATATAATAGGGATTTAATTTATAATAGGAGAGACTAAAGTCTCTTTAATTTAAGAGAAGGTTACTTAGGCTTTACTAGCTAAGACTTTACTTTTTAACTATAGCCTCCTAGGTTCATTACTACTAATAACCCTAATACCTACTATACCTACAAAGAGGACAAACATATTATAAGGGACTATAAGGTAACTAGGGCTTTTATTAACTAAGGCCTCTACTACTTTAGAAGGGGAACCTAGTAAGTTAAGAACTTCTAAGGCCCTCTCTATATTTAGGTTCCTAATAATAATATTAATAATAAATACTATAGAGACTAGTATAACTTAATAACTATCTCTTTCCTAATTCTTATAACTAATATAGAAGAAACTAAATAATTAGAAGTTAAAGTACTTAAGCTTTATAAATATTTTCCCACACTTAGAATAATAGAATCCCAGCTTAAGAGCCAGCACAACACAAACAAGCACACCCAGTATACTATATAAGGGGCTATAAGCTCAGTACCCCCTAAGATACCCCTACAAAATTAAGTCATAAAAGAGAAAGAGAATACCACCTATAATATCCTTAATATTTATATAACTATATTTAATACACTAGCTATAATCCTTTCCACTAATATAGAAGTTAATATAATAACCCAATTTTAATTTTAGAACCACTACACTTCTCCCTACCCCACCACTTATTCTAATAAGAAAGTCCATATTATAAACCTAATCTAAGAGTACCTACTAATACTACTACTAGAGCCATAAATAGAGGAAATTATAAATAAGAATAAAAACCTAGTAATAATAAGTAATCCCACACTACAGGTAACTATCCAAGAACTTAATAAATTCACTATAATAATAGAGGGAAGAATTCTTACTAAGGACCTATAAACTAAGAGAGTAAATATAAAGGTAATTATCCTAAAGTCCTTCCTTCACTAAGTATAATAGAACTATAATAATACTATATATAAATATATAAAATTAATTATCCAAGACTACCTCTCATATAATAATAAATATTAACTAAATATATTTATCCCCACTAAAAAGGACTTACTAGAATATATCACCAAAGCTCCTAGCTCTAATAGTCACCTTATAAAGGAAATATAAAAATAAAATAATACTTAAATAAACTCTACTCCTATATCCCAGTATAAGAACCCCATATAAGAGGAAATTAGTACTATTAAAACTTATATTTATACCTAGGTCTATATAAAAGAAACTACCACAATTAAAGTACTTAAAGTAAATACTCCTACTATTTATATTAATAAGAATATTATAAGGAATATACTCTATAGAATAACCTTTATAATAGAACCTTACCCTTATAAATACATTTATAGACTACTATTTCTAAAACTTAGTAAGAATATTATACTAAACCAAATTAAATAAGAGGAAAGTTTAATTATAATATTTAAACCTAGCTTCCTCTACTAATTAATAACTAGTATCCTCAGTACCTTTATAAACCTATTCCACAGTCCTCAAGAACTCCTATAATAAATTCCTACCCCTTAGAGGAGTAACCCAATCAGCCAGAATACACATATCCAAGTCATAAATATTATTCTACTAGGGGGCTAGCCAGAGGAAGACCTAAATATACTAATTACCTCTCTTAATAAAGCTACTAATTATCCATTATACACCATAATTACCCACCAATACTATATCCTAACTACATAGGACTTTATTATACCATACTTCTAAATTACTATAAGAATTAAGTAGGCCTATAATTTAGAGTAGTATAGAATTATTAATACTAGGGTAATAATTAATATTATCTCAGAGGATTATATAAATTATAATAATATATAGGGGAGTATTATTCTTATATACCTAAGTATTAGAGAGTATATAAATATATAAGCCATAATTATATTCCAGAGTATAATAATAGAGAATATTTATATTAAGAACTATTATATACCTAATATACTATTCTTTATTAGTCCCTAGGGCAAAATATTAAAAAATATAATTCTAGGTACCCCATTTATAACCCACACTAGAATAATACTTAAGTACTCTCTAACCTAAATTATTAGTATATTTTAGGCTAATAATTACAAAATCTATACCCCTTTAATATTCTATACTATAAACTCTACTAGGTAATTTATAATAATCCTTCCTAATTCTACTAACTTTATCTATACTTAGTAAACTTATTTAATTCCTATAGAGAAGGGGAAATAGAGGCCTCTATTATAATTCCTAATATAGTAGAAGACTTAATAAATTTAGGAATTAATAATTAACTAAGTAAAGAAGGGAATAATATACTACTTATAGTGGAGGTTAACTTTAGAGACTTTAACTTTCTACTTTAGGAAGAATTAGAGGAGGGGGAAGAAATCCTAGTAATATTTAATAAGGGAGATAGTACTTTTTAAACTTTACTTAAAGTCTCCCTTAAATAAGTAATCACCCCTAGGACTAAAACTATTATATAAATAATTACAGAACTCCAAGAATATTACTATAACTACTAAGCCTATAAGGATAGGTCCTAACTAAACTATTATAAACCCTTCCTAATAGAATTTTATAAATATAAGTACTAAATAAGGAAGAAAAAGAGTTACTTATTACTATACTATATACCTTATATAGAACTAGAAAAAGCCTTAAAGTTATTAATAAATTATCCTAGTAAACCTCTTTTCTTTTAAGAATAAAGTAAAAATATAAACTAACTATTCTTATAGTAAAAAGGTAAATTAATTTATACTAAGCTCTATAATAGCACTAAGACTACTATATTTAGAACTATAAAATACCTCTTAACTTATAGTAAGGCTACACTCTTTAGAGACTAGAAAATAGTAATTAATATCCTCAGAACTAGAGAACCTAAGTATACCCAAACTCTATAATAAGCCATTAATAAATTTAACCCTAATATCTAGAACCACCATAAGTAGTATATACTATACAAAGCTAATCTACTAAAGTTCTCTATAAATCCTAAACTTTAAAAAAGACTATTTACTACTAGAAAATACCTACTATTCTTTATATACTTATTTAACTTAAAGCTAAGTATTAACTTTAAAGTAAATAATACTAAGCTTCACCACTACTCCCACTAGGGCTCTAACCTCTTAAGGAAAGCCCTAATAAGAGTACACAATAAACTACAATAAAATCACACCTATAATAACTTACCTTATATATTCAGAGAAATTAATATAATATATAAAATAAAAAATAAAAAGATTTAACCTATTAATAATATACCTTTAAATAACTTTATACTTAAAGGGGACCCTAAGTAGAAACTTAAAGCCTAGAAGAAAATAAAGAAAACTCTTAGGCCCATATTAAAGTATATCTTTATAAATCTAATCCTACTAAAATTTTTAAATATTCCTATAGGTAACTATCTTACTAAGGAGTACCTTAATAAGGTCCTTTCTATAGTTAATTACTTAACCCCAAAGGAGAAGGAACTCCTCTTAAAAGTCTTAAAAAATAGAGAAAATACTCTCACTTAGAGTTTTAAATATTACAAATCCATTAATTCCTTAGTAGCTCCTCTATAAATTATTCAAGTTATCCCTTATAAAGCCTAGTAAGTAAAGAGTATTCCAATCCCAAAAATCCTAGAAGGAAATATTATTACTATTCTCAAGGACCACCTTAATAAGGGGATTCTTAAATAGAGCTACACAACTTACTAAAACCTATTTTTCCTTATTAAGAAGAAAAATAGAAAAATACAACTCATTAACTCTATAACTAAGGTTAATACTATTATAATATAAAATATAACCTTACCCCCTATTAGTGATAAATTCTTAGAAGACTTTATAATATATTAGCTCCTATTACTATTAGACTTCTTCTCTAATTATAACTAAGTTCCCTTGGACCCCTAAAGCTAAAATATTATAACCTTTATAACCCTAATTAAACTCCTTTAAATATATACTCTATTATAAAATACTATAAACTTAGTTACCTAGTTTATAAGAATTATAATATATATCCTATATAACCTAATCCTAATATATTATAAAGTCTTCCTAAATAATATAACTATTAAAGGTCCTACCTCAAAGTATAATAATAAAGAAGTCCCAGAGTACCCTAGGCTCTACTAATATATCCTAGAATATATTTAGAACATTAATAAAATTCTTATTAATATTAAACTAGCTAACTATATAATAGCTATTAAGAAGTTATAATAGGCCTAGTAATCTATTACTATTATAGAATATATATATAGTATTAATAGTTATAAGCCTAAGAACTCTAAGATTATTAAAATAAAGGAATAAAGAGTCTATAATAATATTACTAACCTTTATTCTTTCCTTAGGATTATATTATTTTATAGAATTTAAATTAAAGGTTTCTCTATTATAGTAAAATCTCTTATAATACTTCTAAGGAAGAACACACTATTCTAATAGGGACTAAACTAGTAAACTATAATAAATATACTTAAGAATTAACTTATCTCTACCCCTATTTTAATTAGAATAAACTATAAACCTAATATTAATTAAATTTACCTTATAGTTAATACTAGTATTATTAAATAAAGTAGTATTCTAGGATAATATATTAATAGGAAATAAATAATTTTAAGGTATAAGAGTAACTCCTAAATAAGCCTAGAGCTTAACTATAATACTAAAAAGAAAGAACTAAGGAGTATACTTAAAGCCCTTAAATAAGTCTACTTCTACCTCTATAAATACCACTTCATATTAAAAACTAACACCAAGACTCTTATTACTTAATTAAATAGTACCACCACTAACCTACCTAGAGCCCTTATTATCCAATAGATCTCATAAATCCATATATTTAATTTTAAAGTTAAATACCTCCCTAGAACCCAGAATACTATAGTAAATAGACTTTCCCACAAAATAAGTAGCCTATTAAATAAACTTAATACTAAAGTTAAAGGTAAAATAAACAACTAAATAAATAAATAAATCTTCTTTATAAACCTAATTACTACCTCCTTCTTTAAGTACACATAACTAAAAGGAGATAAAACTTACCTAATAGAGGTCTTTATAATAGAACCTAATAATATTCCTCAGGAGCCCTTAAGACTTATAAATATCCCTAATTCTATACTTAATAATACCTAGAACTAAACTAGGTACTCTAAATAAATTACTTACTACTTAAGTATATTAAAATAACTAAATAGAATTAGGCCTATTTACTATTATAAATTTAAGGAGGAAATAGGGAAGTTCTTCCTAAGAAATAAACTTCTTTTTATATACCCTAGTATTCACAAGCCCATACTATAATAAATAATTAATAATTTATAGACCTAATCTAGGTTAATTATAAAGGTATACTAAGAGAGTAGATATTGGGAATATAATATAATTCACAAGTACCTTACTAAGCACTATTATTAGCGCGGCCTTTACTAGCAAGTCAATAAGCAAGTCCACACCTACAAAGATTATTAAAAATAGAGAGCTAGATACACAAATAACCCTCACTATTTCATAACTCTATCTAGGCTACTATTTACATACATAGTACTTAATATTTAGAAAGTAGGAAAATAGAATATAGTAGAAGCCTATAACCTCCTAATAGAATAAGTTAAAGCCTAGTAAATATAATAAGTTAACTCTTATCTTATTACTAAGTTTATTTAGGAGAATATTATCTATTACTATAGACTCTATAGGACTCTTATTATAAATAGAGAACCTAAGAATAAAAGAGTAATTATTAAATTTAATTATAAGTATAGAATTAAATAATAAATTACTACTACTTATAATCCTAGGGCTAATAGGACTATAGAAGTTAATTATTAGCCTATTATATATACACTCTTAACTTAGACTAAGAATATAAGTAAGGACTTTAAACCTTTCTTCTAAGCTACCCTATTCATAAATAGAATATTAATAAGAGCCTTAACTAATTATAGCCCCTTTTACTTACTTTATAACTATAAAGTAATTATACCTATTAAGACTTTTATACTAACCTAGAGAGTACTAAAGTAGAATTAAATATAAACCCCTAAGTAGGAACTCCTTATATATATATAAGTATTTAAATAACTTAATAAAGACTAAGTAGCTACCTAAAAAATAATTATTAAGTAGTATAAGTATATTATAAATAGGTTTAATTAATAATAAAGTTATATATTACATAAATAAGAATTAGGAGTTAGTAACCTTATTTTAGTATTTAATATAAAGTAGTATATTAATAAATCCTTAGAAATTAAGCTTAGTTATTAATAGAAGGGACTATTCTAAATTCATTTAAAAGCCCCAAATAATACTTCTTACAAACTTATAATATTAGTAGGTAAACCTCTTAAGGGCTTAACTTATATAGGTAATTAACTAAAGAAGTTTATTAAGGCCCCTAAGGAATTTTAGGAACTAAATAACCCTAACTAATACTAAGTAAATCTTATAAACTACCTTAAGAAAATTTACCCCACCTATAAACAATTATACCTTATTAAGAACAATAAAGAGAATATAGAAGAACCTATAACTAGCCCTAATAACTTTGACCTATTATAAGGAATTAGCTCTAGGGATAATATTCCTTACTAAATTACTTACTCTATTATATACTTTTAAGCTCTTAAGGAGACTCTTAATAAATTAAGGGTAATATAATAGCTCTATATAGAGATTCTATAATTTAACCTAGTAAAGAATAACTAGTATACTTATATAAATAATAGCTCTATTTAATAGTACTCTTACCTAATAAATTATTAAATATTACTAGTAAAAATTAGAGGGTAGTAGTACTTATAGTACTATATAACCCTATATAAAAACCTTTTATATTTGTAATTATTACTTTATTACTTTTGTATTATTTCTCCTTATTTGTGTTTACTTATTACTTAAGGAGGTATTTTAGGTAGCTAGTACCTAAAAGCCCGCGTGGGATTCTTAATAACTATACCTAGTATTATTACTAATTTTATACTAGTACTAAGGTATTAACCCCGATGTCATTGAGATTTATAATTATACTAGAAAATCCTTATAATAGATTATAAATTCTCCCTAGTTTTATATTTACCTTTTCTCTTATTATTTTACTTAGCTTAATATTATAACCTTATTATTTATTAATAGCTTCAGTTTTACTCTTTTTTCTTTTATCTATTTTATATTATTTATTTAAGTTATATTTATAATACTATAAATATATCTTATAGGATATATCCTATAACTAGGACACTTAGTGGGACTATTTATAAAGCCCTATTAATATATAGGATTAAGTGAATAAGTTTTCCTAGGTAATAAATAAGTATTCTACTAGGAAAACTAGGAATAAAGGAACTTTCCCAATCCTATTTATATTTATATATATAAATACTCTATTTACTTAATATATACTTTTCCTATATTTCTTTTAATTAGACCCCCTATATTATTTATATAAATATATTTCACTTAATAACCTTTAGAAAGTAAAAGCTTACTCTTTATATTATCTCTTTTAGGCCTATAAAAACCTTCTATATTATAAATTTAATTAATTTATTTTCTTCCTCTTCCTAAGAACCTAAATTAGAATTTTACTTAACTCTCTCTTCTTTAAATCCAGGGTATTAGAATTAATAAGAGAATACTTAGTAAGAATATAAAGAGACTTACTCTTATACTCCTTAAGTTAATCCCTATAGTACTTTATTATAATATTAACTCTTAGAAAATCTAATATTAAATATTATATAGTTTTTTAGTTAATTTAAGATTTAGTAGTAGTACCCTTAAACTTATTACTCCTCTATACTAGATCCCCTATACTAAACCCAAAGCTCTTATAATTCTCCTTAGAGCTAAAGGAATACTTAGAATCCTACTTATAATATAGATAGTTTATATAGGTATTACTAGGTAGGCTTATATATTTAAAGTATAACTTATAGACCTATACTCCAGTAACTATATTATAAAGGGAGTAAGTGTACTACTTATAGTTACTATATAGTATAGTATTCTAACCCTTATTTGCTTGGATATAGAAGTTATAACTTATTTTAGGCTTATTAAGGTTAATTATTTTTATTATTTAGAGCCTATAAGAACCTATAATAGAGAATATAATAAAGATATACTAATAGAATAAAGGCCCTTTCTCTATAGTATTCCTATAGTGTGGGCTAGTATAAGCCTCCTAAAAGTACTTAATTATAATATTTAAATTATTAAAAAAAAGAACTTTTATATAGAAATTAACTTTATAGTATATACTTAAGGGCTCTAGAAGGTAGAGATTATACTAAATAAGGAATACTATAATTTATAAATAGATTAGTTATTAAATTTAAGGAGTATAAAGTATTATTTATCTTATTATAAAGGAGTCTATAAATAGCTTAATATAGAGTAAAGAATTATAATCCCTCTTATTAGGAATAAGTCTAGTTATAAGGAGCTAGAGGTAATACTTCTTTAACTATATTAATATATAAGGGGTATTTAGGTTTCTAATAAAAGCTATAATTAGTAATAATAATAATAAAGAAAGAATCCAATAATACTTTATAAATATAAAAGGAATAGTTTATTACCTTTAATATAATAATAGAGGAGGGAAGAAGTTTTCTAAAAATAGGGGAGAAGGCTAATAGTTAAATAAGTTATAAGCCCTCTCTATACCTCCTACTAATTTACTTACTTATAAAGGTAATCCCCCCCCCTCTCCTTCTGAATTACTAATTATTAATTAAATAAAATAAATAGTAACCTTATTAGTTACCTTAGTTAGTTGCCTAATATCTTATTTAAACCCTTTATTCTATTATAATAGTAAATTAGTAGCCTACTAAATCCTCCCTATATAAGTAGCCCTTTTTCCTATAATATAAATAAATTTAATCTCTTATAAACCTATTTAGTAGTATAACTAAGCCCTTTTATAATTAGAAATCCCTTTATAGACTTAATAATACTTACCCTTACCCCTTAGAGGTTATTTATTACTAGGTAAACTTATATCACTTTTAAATATTAACCTATAATTTATACTACTTTATTTATTTACTCTCTCTCTTTTCTATATTTCTAATTAAGTTTATAATAACCTTAATTAATTCTTCTATAATAATGGCTTTATAAGGAAAAATACTCTCTAGAAGACCTAACTTTTAGGTAGAGAAAAAACTTTATAATATTCTTTATAAAATAACCTAGCCTAAATATATTAAATAGAATAGTATTATTTCAAAGAATACTTATAAACTTACTAATTCCCTTCTCTAGAAAACTACTACTAATATCCCAATACTAAGAATTAATAATAATTACTTACTAAGCTAGCCTACTCCTTCCTAATTATAATATAACCTACTACTTAATATAAGTCTTAAGTATAAGTAACTTAAGTAGCTCTATCCTAATTCACTAGTGACCCTACTCTATATCTATCTTTAATAGGCTAAGTATATTAGGAAGTATTAGCCCGCGTAGTTTAAAACTATCTAAGTTAGTATAGTATTTATTATTAACCTATTTAATTTATAAGGGTCTATTTAGGCTAAGATATTACTAACTATATTTAATATAGAGAGTAGCTTTTAACTTATTATATATAATATTAAGAATAAGATTAACTTAATTAGATATTATATTACTACTAATAATAATATAATAAAGGAAAGTAGGGAGGTAGTATATAAATATAACCTCGTAGTTTTTCTCCTATAAATAGTTATAAAGGTAGATAACTAAGGGGATATTATTTATTATTTAGGACTCCTTATTAACTAACTTATAGGATAATTTTTTTTTATAATAACTTTTAATAAAATAAGAATATTAAATTAAAACTAAAGACCTTAATTATATTTATAATAATTATTTATAAATCTATTAATTATATATAAATTATTCTTAAATAATAAATAAATATTATTTAAATTCCCTAGTTCTCTTTAAATTAATTATGAGTATTTAATATTTATTACCTTGAATAGATCTATTAGTCTATAAGGCTAAGCTATATTAAGATCTAGGCTAGCCCTCCTATTAAAGATATTCTATTCTTATAAGCTAGAAGAATCACTATTAAATTTTATTTAATAGACTCTAAGTAAAAAAATATAAGGTTCTTAATACCTAGTAAGAAGTCTAAATAGGATAACTATATTTAAGAAATTAATAATTAACTATTTAATAGGAAGCTATAATAAATAATTTATACTTAGGATAAAGCTATAGCTAATATGGAAAACCTAGTTAAGGGGATAATAACTTAATTTTACCTTAATAATTTTAGTAACCTTAACTTAGACTCTAAATTATCCACACTTAATATTTAAGTTCCTAGAGCCTTTATACTAATTAATAAGCTTATTTAGTCCTTAGTAAACTTAAACTTAACCCTAAGTCCTACTATTAATAGATCCATAGGGGTAAGACCTATTATTAAGAATTACCCTATAGTTAATACTATTTAGAATTATAAGTAGAGGAATAATATTCTTACCTCTCTTAAGTAAAAGAATTAATAAATTAGTGAGAGAGTATTTAACTTATATAAAAAGAAGCCTTTTATATAGGTGAACTAGAGTCCTTATAGGGCCTCTAACCCCAAGAGCCCTATTTATATTAATAATCCCTATAGTAACCTAGAGCCCCCTCTTACTAGCCCCAGGGGTAATATTAGACCTCTAAAGAATAAAAAAGAAAATAACTACGCACTTAACTAGTTTATTAAAGGTAATAATAATTTAGTATTATCTTTATAGACTAAATTCCACTAAGAATTTAATATAACTAGAGAGTGGGCTAAGTAGCCCACTAAAGTAACTTAGTACTACTTTATAAGTCTCTATAATACTTAAGGCTACCTTACCTATAGTAATTTCCTTAAAGTAGAAGATATATATTATCTAACTAAGCTTAATACCTAAGAATTAAATAAGTAAATATAAACCCTAGAATAATAAATTACTTAGAAGACTTAAACTATTTTCTCTAATAAGTTCTAAGTATTAACCTATAATATTTATAACTCCTACTAAGACCTCCTAGCCCAATTAAATATTATAGTATTCTACCTATAACTTAGTAATAATTACTAGGCTATAATAATAGTAAATTAATAAAAGAGTATAATCTACTATATAAATTCTATGTGGACTAAGGAATTTAATTAGTATTTTATTAAAATTATAAATAACCTCTATTTATACTATAAATACTTTAGGGCTCCTAATAATCTTTATAAACTCCTTCTATATAATATAAAAATTAATTTCTAAACT
>JAXISO010000685.1:0-13976 GCA_036785465.1 Colletotrichum agaves | reverse complement strand
AATAAAAGTTAAAGCTATACTAGTAACTAAGAATAGAGCCTAAGAGTTAATTACTAGGAGAGTAATTATTACTAAATTACTTTATAATACTAATACTATTTATATAAAGTACTATAACTATAAATAAATAATAATTACTTTTATAATAAGAGACTTAGTATTACTCTCTATAAAGAATATTAAGTAATAGAGACTCTCCTATAAGTTATTAAATAAGTACTTAGGGCCTTCTATAATAAAATAAGTTATTAATAGAGATTAAGTATATAAATTAAATATTAAGGCTAGTTATTAAATTTATAATATCTTCTCCCTTATTTACTTAGAGCTCTACTTTAGTATAATAATACTATTAAGAAATAATCCCTTTAAAGAATTAAAGAATAATATTTAGTTAGTAGAGTATATTTTTAATTATAAAGAACCTAAGAGGAACTAGTAATACCTTATTAAATAGAAGAATTATAATAATACTAAAACCTTATAAGAACTATAAAGGAATATTATTATAGATTTAAAGTAATCTTATAAGGTAAAACTAAAATAAAATAATTATAATAATTATAAATAGGTAGTAAGGAGGTAGTAGGTAGTATACTTAATAATAGAGGTATAGGAATTAATTTACTATTTTATAGTATAAAGCCTAACCTAAAAAGATAAATAGAGTATTATACTTAAAGCTAAAAAGTATTAATAGTAACTTACTAGGCGTACTTTATTAAGTTCTTAGTACTCTTATTAATAAGGGGCTTACTTCTCTACTTCTTCCTCCTCCTTATTATTCTTAAAATCTATAATAAGAATATTATAATACTATAAAGTATTAGTATTAATATAGTAATAACTAAGTACTAGAAAATAATAATTTACTTTCTTAGTATAAAGGAATAATATTACCTCTAAATAAGAAGATAAACCTAAGTACTTATACTTAAGTAGTAGCTAGTACTTTATATTATATACACTGTAATTAGTTACTGCGGGCGCGTACCTATATAGTATAGAACAGGGGTAAATATTAATAAGAGTTATTATTCCTAAAGCTTTTACTTTATATTATAATTAATTACCCTAACCTACTTATAATATAATAATAACTCTTACCTATATTAAGGGGTTATAAGTTTAAATCCCACTTACTATATTAATAGTATAACCTCCTATATTACTTAGAGCAACCTAACTATAAATAAACTATAATATAGGTTAGGGTCCCCACTAGCCTAGAGTTTCCCTATATTATACCTAACTATTACCACAGCTCAATATAGGGACATACCTCTTAGAGGGAAAACATAGTATTATATACACTATAATTAATTAATATGGGCATGTACCTATATAGTATAGAATAGGGGTGAATATTAATAAGAGTTATTATTCCCAAAGCTTTTACTTTGTGCTGCAGTTAATTGCCCTAACCTGCTCATAATACTTTAATAGTAGAGTAGTAGAGTAATTTACTTAAGGGGCTCTAGGTAATAAAATATTAGTTAAGGTATAGGAATTTAGAGATAAACTAGATAAGAAATAGAGTTAAATTATTAGAGACCTATTAGAGGACCTCTAGCTAACTATTAACTAAGAATAGCTTAAATTTAAAAGGGGAATTATATTATATATTAAAGAGAAATAAACTTAAGAGATATAATATAATATAATAGTAATAATATAACTTATTAATAGTACTTAGAAATAAGGAACCTCTAATAACTTACTAGGTAATCTCTACTTATATAATTATAAATAATAGTACTTTAATAATTTAAAAATAAATTAAGGGAGATAGAGAATCTCTAGGGACTTATTAAGTAGTCTCTATATATAGGAAATAATAACCTCCTAATACTAGGAAAAGGGAATTAGAGAAGAATAATTATTTTTACTTATACTTAATATACTAACTTCTTTATTCTATACTATATACTACTAACTACTTAGTACTAGAGACCTAGGCCTTAAAGGTAACTACTTAGTACTCCTCTAGAACCTAGTTCTACTCTTAATCTTAGGCCTTCCTCTTTTTAACTAAGAAATTAATTTTATTTTTTTTTACCCTAAAGGGCTTTCCTAATTACTAGTTAAGTAGTAATAAGCTCCTCCTAAGTACTAGTTAAGTAATAGAGAAGTAATGGAAAAGAGTAGGAATAATTACTTTATAATTAATATACTAAGAGGCCTTATTATTAGCCTCCTAGGCCTTAATTATAAGGACTTTTAAATTATTAACTAGGTTAATTATTATATAAGTAAATTATTAGTAATTAATAAATACTTATAATTAAAAGGAAAAGATAATTTATATTAATTTTAATTTTATTATTACTAGAATTAATATAATACTTATACTTAATAGAGATAATTATATTAAATATATTAAATAACTTTTAATATATTATTGAAGAAATAATAATAATTTATTTTTAGTCTTAGAGTAAAAGTAAAACTCCTAACTAGAGTACTAAAGTAATTAGTAATATAGGTAGTAGTAATAAGTAAGGCCCTAGAGAGCCTTCTTAGAATTAATATTCTTAAATATAGTAAAATTAATAGTAATACTAAACTAAAAGGAAGAAAAAAAAAAGAGAGGGAAGTAAAGGGGGGGTAGTAGTAATAAGAAATAATAGTAGTAGTAAGGTTAATAATAAAGTTAGAGAGAAAAAGAGGAAAGATTTAAAGTTATAAAAAATTATAAGAATATTTATATAATTTCCTATAAAGTATAAAATTTAAAAGTAATATAATTAAGAATATATTATTATAATACTTTATATTTATATTAATATAGGGGAACTACTAAAAAGGGAGTAAATTACTACTAAGTAACTTATATTTAATAATAAATAATTAAAAAATATTAACAAAGGGAGTCAGTAATAATAAGACTTATAAAAGTCCTAAAATATAAGAATAATAGGAAATAATTACTTTTAAAAAGGGCTTTTAAAAATAATAAAAACTTTATAAAATAATATTAGCTTTTATAATTATTTATAAAGAGGAAAGTATATATTATAAATAGAGAAGTATAAGAGTATTTATAAATAATTACTAAATAGCTCTAAGTATAATAAAGAGGCTCTTTAAGTAAACTAGTCCCTTATTATTAAATAATAAGTTATAGGGTAACTATAAAAAAGTATAATAACTCCTAGTTAACTACCTCTCTAAATTATTAAAAGGCTTAAAAAAGAGTTTACTTATTTATAATTTAGAATACTAAATTATAAAATATAGAAATTATAAATAATTAAAATAATAAGGGTTTTATAATACTAGAGAATTACTAGTATAGTACTTACAATTTATTTAAAGAGCCCTAGGTAATAAAATATTAATTAAAGTATAAGAATTTAGAAATAAACTAAATAAAAAATAAAAGTAAATTACTAGAAACTTAATAGAGAATCTCTAATTAACTACTAACTAAGAATAACTTAAATTTAAAGAGGGAATTATATTAAATATCAAAGAGAAATAAGTCTAAATAGTATAATATATTATAATAATAATAATATAATTTATTAATAATACTTAGAAATAAAGAACCTCTAGTAATTTACTAAGTAATCTCTATTTATATAAGTATAATTAATAATACTTTAATAGTCTTAAAATAAATTAAGGGAAATTAAGAACCTCTAGGGACTTACTAAGTAGTCTCTATATATAGGAAATAATACCTCCCTAATACTAGGAAAGGGGAGTTAGAGAAGAATAGTTATTTTTACTTATACTTAATATACTAACTTCTTTACTTTATACTATATACCTCTAATAAACTATTATAAATAACTTAGAGCTACTTTACCTATTTATACTTAATAAACTAGCTTAATATAATAGAGATTAGGATTATTTAATTAAATATATACTACCCAAAGTATTTAACCTACTTTATTACTATCTCCTATAAATAACTACACTAGTAAGAGCACCTAAAGCCGCACCTTGTCTAAGGACCTTTATATACCTCCTCTCCAGGATAATAGCCTTGAAGATCCAAAAAATCTGCAAACCTACTATTGATTCCCCGTTAAGAATAAATATAATGAGTTCTCAGTTTAATAAAGAGTTTATCCTGCTACTCTCCCCCTCACTATCCCGTCAAACACATGCCCGATACGAGGGGCCGAATCCCCGCCTCTCTTAGAACTCCTGACGCATATCTTCCCTCAATAAACAATGCTCCTCTCCACAGATGTCTTCATTTTCTCGTTAACTATTCCGTGTCACCCAGGTTAATTCAGTACTCCACAGCCACCTTAGACAATCCTGCGCGAAAGACAGCAGGCCATCTAACCCGTAATTGGGCCACCACATGGAGCCTGTAGCCTTTAAGCTTAGTAACCTCTTCTTTGATGGTGGTGGCGTCTTCTTATGCTAGCTTAGTTTTAACTTTGCTTAAACTAATTCTGCAAAACATGCGACGTTGCCCCTCGACAATATTGCCGTGGCACCGGCAAACCCGGCCGCCCCTAACCATCGACTCACAGTGGCGTGCTCCGTTCCTCCGCTGGTCCAGCGTACTCTCTCCAGCACTAGCCCGGTGCCTAATTGTTATGTTGTTGAGGAGAGAATGCTGACAAGCACTGTAGTTAAGTCAGACTCGGCCAGATATCACGATAGTTCTGCCAGCTTAATAACGAGGCAGCTGTATCTAGTTACCTATTTAATATACTGTAAGTAAGAGCTATGAATTTGCGGTTGACTGGATTTGAAAGTTAAGCTATTAGGGGAGGGGGTGTCTGCCGCATTAATCATGAAATCGCTGCGGCCCAGTATCAACATAGATACACCGGTAGCTCTTCACAAGCCCAGAGATATTCTCTTGGGGGTAGGGGTTCACACCTTCTAGAGTACAACATATAATGTTTAGCCTTGTAATAAGAGGTCTCTCAGGTCGAAGGGTTCCTCGGGGCTTCTCGGGATGCCCGATAATATGTATAAGTTGCACACGCATTGCTCTAGTTAGCAAATCTCTCAATTCTCCAAAGTATATACATCTGAATTCCATTGTATTATACAGGATCCAGGAATTCCCACATTAACAAGTAATATCCCTTCCAAAAGAACGCCACGGGGACTCATGTCGCTTGCTCTACTATTCCCGCTGGGGACACCCTCGGCTATGGGCCCAACGTCCCGCAGCTCTGCCTCCAGAACAGACGAAAACCTTACAAGGTACTACGCACGTCTCATCATCTGCCGCCTTTTCGCTGTGCTCCGGCAGTGTGTCCTGACGTGGCAGGAGCCGGTGTTCCGCGTCGCCCAACCAGAACAATCAGGGTCCCAGGTAACCCTCACATAGGTCTCGCGGAGGCGTCTAAGCACTGGCGGGCGCATCGGGGCTTAGCTGCTCGGAGTTCTGAGATTTCCTGGCGTTAGTGGATGCTATAGACAAGAGGAAGGATGGGGAGGGGAGGTTGCTTATTTCACCTGCATTGCGTTCTTTATCTCGCAGCGGCCGGACAGTGTACGCTTCGCGGAGGGCAGTCTGGGTCATGTCGAAGAGGATGCGAGTGACAGCGACGACCTTACGCAGCGACTTGTTGGGCTACTGGCCCTGCTGAGGTGTACCATGAGCAAGTCCATGGACTGCTTGGGGGTGGAGCGCCTTCCGATGGACGATGAGAATTTGCGGAAGTACAGGATAAAACGCCAGTTCTGATCGATACGAACACCATTGATGTCCCTGTGAGTCTGTTGGAGCCGATGGTTAATCGGCCTGTCCCGGATGGAAGCTGCATCCAGTAGTATAATACTAGTGTCCCGCATAAGCCACAGGTCGAGCACCGGACTTATCTGGAATCCCGACTGCTGGAGCTGAAGCCGCGCGCTGAGAAACGCCGCCTGTGCTTCCGCCAGGTTTTGGCGGTAGGTTCTCCAGATACTGGTCTCGCCCAGGGCGAGTACGTGGCCAGGGCAGCGACCTTGGACCCCTGGCTCGGCGTGGTACCCGCGTCGTTGGTGGCTTGGTCAATGGACTCGATGACCTCTATGGCGGCGTGCGTTGTCAGCGACGCTGACGCGAAAGAGACTTGCTTCGCGCGGTATTGTCTCCAGACAGATTCCACGTGCTCTTGGATGTATGGATGTCCTCGAAGAGAAGGGATGTGCTGAAGGGGTTATTGCTGATACCGTCGCAGTTGGTGTCATGGTCTCCACGGAACGCGGACTAAGATGGGGCTATGGCGGTCGCGGTTGAGGTTGCGTGGGTGGTGAACGGACTGAGATAGTTGAAGTCGGCGAGGATTTTCTCGAGAGCAGCGGCATCCAGGGTTCTATCAAGTTTATACGCGGCGCTGGTTGGGACGCGGCAATGGCCGCGGTGCAGGGTCGTCCATTCGTGGAAACGCCGGCGGAGGGTGCGGCAGTAGTAGATTGAGGTTTTAACATTGAAGGGCAGTGTGTGGTTGGTTTGGGCGAGTCGATGTGAAAGGAACAAAAGTTTTGGGATGTTGTCCTCGGCTTCCGCGACCTTGAACGTGACAGTCGGGTCATCAAGTCAACTAGCGGCACTGGCGATCCAGTCCACAATATTGACGGCGTGCATACAGTAGGAAGGCCATGTGCCACGCGGCAGCAGGCTAATGCAGACGGTGGCATTGGCATCACCAAGGCTGGATGTGTTTGCTGCTCGCTGAATGTTGGTCCTGCTCTCGAGAGATAATCAGTCAATGTATCACAAGACGAGGAGATTGGAAGAATACCGTCGGAGTTTATGGCGAAGCGAAAGGAGCCAGGCTCATCAGAAGTTTCGAGTAAGCGACGCTCTTGACGGCACCCTAGAGATGAAGTGCTTGTAACGAGGCGAAGTTATTCGAGCGATAAAGTAACTACAGGTTGGTATAGCGGACGAAGAGAAGAGAAGGAAGATGAAGGAGAAACCCCCCATTTTCTTTTGCAAGCAAAGCCTCGCCAGATTCGATGGGAATGATAATGACAGGAGGCTGTAGCTCAGATGGGACTAACGCTGGTTGATGGATGCCGCCCAGTGATGCCATCATCCACACTGGAGGAGAGCAGAAGGGCAGCAAACAACGAGATGTTGGCAGAAAATAGTGGGTGGCATTGCTAAGAGCACATTGGCCGACGACGGGGATGCAGGTGTCCAGATTACGCGACTCATCCCTTGCGGGCAAGTGCTTGACGCTGCCACGGATGCTGCTGTTCTGTTAGTCCTGCCGTGGTGGAGAAAGCATCTGCTGCCTTGGCAACGAGACCGATCGGACGAGGCCGATCAGACGACAGGCTCGACTGCCGCTGCCGCAACGGCTCATCTCTCCCTGTTGGGACTGGGATGCATGACAGGTCAGATGAGTGTCGGTACGGCTGTGTTCGACCGTGCACCCGTGTGGCATGGTGTGGCCGCCACCGCTCCCAAGTGCGCCCCAGTTTGTGTGGACTTTAGAACTGGTTTCAATAAAGACTTTGATTTACTTAGTTATTCACCTATTTATCCGCGAACTTTAAGTATATACTAGTACCCCCTCTGTGAAACTCTTATACTTTTATTTTAGCTTGAATTTAGTTCCTTAATTTAGCCTACTTTTAAGCCTCTTAAAAGTTACTTATAAGGTAATTTTATACTTATTAAAGTCTAGGTTATTTAGGATCCTAAAGAGTTTATTATTATTATAATAAAAAGTTATATTTAGTTAGTTTTTAAATTAATAAATTTAATTATTCTTATTATATTTATTTAGGAATTAGAGATTAGTATTTATATAATAAAGTATAAATATTTACTTATAATTAATTCTCTTAAAGGGAAGTATATTATATAGAATTATTTTATTTTTATAAAGTATTTTTTAAATATACTTTTTAGATAATATTTTAGTGAATTTATAAAAATTATAGTATTCTAATTTAAAGTTTTTAAGAGTTTAAAGAGCCTACTTAGTAAGGAGGTCTAATATAATAATAATTAAACTTCTAAAGAGAGAAAAAATATATAATAAATAAAGTATAATAATTATATTAATAGTCCCCTACTTATATTACTTATATTATATATAGTAGGGGAATAGAATTTTAAGAATTAACTTTAGTAATTAAGATTATTCTTAATTATATAAGTTAGGTAGAGTAAATATTTAAGTCTTAAATCTTTATAAATATAATCTTTTTATTTACTAAAAGGGTATTTAAAATAGTATTTATAAATATATAGGGAAGAGTATAGTATTTATTTATATTATAATTAGAATTTCTGGTGGCTGGGTCCCTATATAGATACTCAGTATAAGTACCTCGGCACCCGTGTGGCATGGACATGGACGGCCATAAATGTAGGTTTGCGGCGGCAAAGATGTGGCCGCACAGTTGAGCAGAGTTTGTGTGATGTGTACGTGATGGGTTGAATTGCGAGGCTGGTAGGTAAGCTGAATAAATACAGGAGCCCATCCTCAAGGATGTTAGGTACCGAGGTACCTCAATCCGGCTTTCGGGCTAGCCTTTGAGGCAGCGATAAGGGATGTTACTTGACTGCGGGGAAGCACCACTTACGTCAGTTGTCCCGGGACAACTGACGTAAGTGGTCCCGGGACATCGGCGGCACTGGGGACGAGGAGATGAACCACACTTTTTTCGGACATAAAGGTTACTAAGAGATGAACCACGTCACCTCAGTGATTGCTTCGCCCGGCAGTGGAGCACCCTAAACCGGCGTTGGTTTCGCCGTGCGCCGTGTCTTGGATCAATAAACATTTGCTCGCACTCACTCGAAAACAAGTGCCATATCCAGCGTCGAGCGGCTGTAGGTCATGCAGGTCGTGCTGGTCGTGCATGCAATCCAAGTGCGATTCAGTGGCTGAACAGGATACTCTCCGTCCACCTCACATCGGCGGTTGATAGGAAAAAGAAATCACCCAGTTGGGGATAGTAGAGGGGGGAGGTCAAACAAGTGTTAATGTTATTATTGTTGTTGTAGCGGGCATCGATTACATGAGCAACCTCCCCACTGGGCACTGGTCCGTGCGCAAGTATCTCTCGCTGATGTTTGGGTGGGGTGCCAGCGTGAATTGGAGCCATTTGTGCTCAAATATCCGCATCTTACACGGGTTTGCTGCTGGAAAATTTCAGTAAAATTCCTAAGAATGTGGCATATCACGAAGAACAAGTTCATCTATTTTTCTGCGATTTTCGAGCTTGTTGCGTTGAATTGACTTTCAGGTACCACGGCACATTAATTTGATTGGCCGTCGCAAGCGAATGTCGACTTGGCTGGATCCCTATATGGATACTCGGTAATTACAGAGTACAAGTACCTCGGCTGGAGTGGCGCGCCTGCACTTTCCTTCTCCACCTGTCGGGCAGTCGTTTGGCGTAAGATTTCGCCCACCTCAACCACTAACAACGGCGTCGTCAATCACCACTTATGACAGCCATCTCAAAGGTCGTCCCGAGCAATGCCGCCGTCTTTGGCACAAGCAGACGACTCAAATCTTGAACGGCTTGTCACATCTCTCCGACAGGTTGTCAGCGACAGCCGCGAAAAGACCAGTCAAGCGTTTGACAACCTGGTGAATGCATTTCGGAAATACGACCAGAAACTTCCCAAGGCCCGACCTCGCAAACCCTTCGCAGCCTGGCTCCGTTCCAAGCTCCCCCCACAAGATCTTGATTCGGTCTTGTTGGCCAAGTTCGGCACCCATTGGACACACCTTGGGAGGATCGCGGGAGAGCAGACCTACCGGAAGACAGCAGCAACACATCTTGGCCTTGAGAATACCCTCGAACTTTACGTATGGTACGGCACGCGAGCCGTCAGCTCCCGAGATTCCTAGAAGGGTCTTGCAGCCGTCAAAACGTCTGCCGAAGTCTTATTCGACAAGATAATCGAGAATCGCGAGAAGGACGAGAAAGCGAAGCGTCAGCACTACCTGGTGCATGTGATCCAGCCGCGCGAGATCCTTTTAGCCAAGAAGCAACGTAAGCACTGAAATACCCGGCCCGCATCAGTCCCTTGTTGCTGACTTGTCCTAGTGACCCGCGCCATGTCCAACTCTTCGAAAACAGCTGGTGGCCAGCCCAGTCACACGCCGGCTCTTGAACAGACGACAAAAGCCAGTGAGGCACGCTTGCAGACTTCCGATACCAACGCCCGGACGAACCAGATCTCTTCCAATGCAGCCGGGGAAGGCATTTCCGATGATCGAGATACGTCTGAGGGAGAAGATGATACCCAACATCGTACCGCAACATCCCCACCTGGCAGGGAAGAGTTTTCTGGACAGAAAGACCAGCAGCGAAACGTCAGTGACGAACCGACATCTGCGACAACGCGTGGTCTTTCCGTTGATGACAGCGGACTTGGTGGTATGGATTTCCCCCCTTGCGACGATGGCAACGACGAATCGGGCAACAACGAAAATGGCAGCGATCGAGCAGAATACAACGCCAGCAACGCGATGGGTAGTGACCCGGTCGAAGTGGGTGACGGACATGTGCAGGAGGATGACATGGCATCTGCCAAGAAGCCTATTCACGGTCAGCCCGACGGACCTCCCAGGAGCACCCCCGAATTCTACGACTGCGAGACAATCGAGGAGCTTACCGGACGCTCTAACGAGAAGAGCCAGTACGCACCGAATGGGGAGAAAGTCCGGACCACTCCCAAGAGCAGGGCACTCCCCAACAACCCAGGCGACGTGACCAAGGCCAAGGAGACTTTTGGGGCTGTTGGACAGAACGGACGGACGGGCGCGAGCGACGACGCAGAACTGTCGAAGGACGACCGCTTCCAAGCGTTGAGATATTTCCTAAGGGATAGTTATCACGCCGTCACGACTGCAATGGAGGTGGATGGAAAACTACACAGGGAACAGCTGACTGCCATCGAAGTAGCGGCAGAGGCAGACAAGGCGATCACAGACATCACAGGAGCCATGCTGGGTCGTCTCACGGCCATTCAGGCATCGGCGTGCTCCGACCATCAGCTTTCCTCCGAGGCATAGGAAGCTCAGGAGAGAAGTATGAACATCGCAGCATCTCTTGAGAACAGGATGGTCACGGAAGCGAGCAACAAGCGCGCAGCAGGCGACGATCTACAGTACTGGTCTGCCAAAAGAAGAAAACTACGGGACAGCTTGGCAGCCTTCGATGAGGGCCGAGACGACAGCTCTCTACAGGCGTTGCTTAATCGTACTGAGGAGTGTGGGAAGTCATTGGAGAACTGTGAGGAGGGTAATTAATTAGGAATAAAAAAAATGAGAACCTCCTTGAGAGGCTTGTTGGTTGTATTGGACCGGGATGGTATTATCCTAGTGTGTTCTGCTCCTAGCTTAGTTTAAGAGTAGTTCTAAAAAGTCATTGATCTAGTTAAGTTATTTATCTTGTGGTGGAGTAATGTCTCCTCCCCTAAATCTAAGTAGTAGAATAATAAATCTAGAGGCTAGGGCTTTAGTATATATTAGTAGAAAGTATAATAAAGAGATTTAAGTAATAAACTTAGGTAATAGTATTATACTAGAGCTATATTAACTTAGTAGTACTAGTATTATATTAAATAAATTAATAGTATAATAAAAGTAAATTAATATAATAAACTTAATATATATATTATATTAAAAGTAATAATATTCTAAATATAAAACTATATAGTAATATAAAAATAAAGTAATATAAACTTTTAATAATTTTCTTAAAAGTATTATATAATATTTAATTAAAGTAGAATTAAACTTTATTTTATTATTATTAAAATACTTATTTATATTATTAAATTCTATATAGATTTTAAATTATAAAGTAAATACTTATATAATTATTTAAATTATTATAACTTATATATAATTATATATGACTCTTCTTAATTAAATCTTATTTTTTTCTCTAAGGCTTTTCTTTTTAAAAAGCTTTATTTTAATTAACTTACTTTTATATTACTTTAAATATTATAAACTTTCTTATAATTATAATAAAATAATTATTATAGTAATATTACTTATTAATTTTATATTATAAAGTATATATTATAATATATACTATAAAACTTACTATAATACATAATTATATTATTAAATTAACCTTTTATTTAATAATAATTTATATAAAGTATTTCTTAGTAGCTTATACTTTAACTCTTTATTATAAGTTATATTTAAATATTATTAGTCTAGGCTTTATTTATACTTATTTATATAATTTCTACTTAGTACTTTTCTAGTAGGCTCTTACTAGGCTCCTTATATATAAACTTTTTATTTATTATAAAAAACTTCTATTTTAACTACTTAGTATTCTTATAGGGGCTTTTTTATTAATTATACTTAAGAAGTTATAATATTAGGTTTTTCCTTTAAAGGTTTTATTCTTAATATATAGTATAAGTAGGTAATTACTTCTAAGTTAGGAATATAATATTTTCCTTTTCCTTATAATACTAATACTATATTAAGTTATATTTAAAAGTTAAAATTATTTTCTACTTTACTTTTTATTATTATATTTATAAACTTTATATTACTAAGTTTAGAGTTACTATTAATATACCTTACTTATATTATTATTTATTAGGAAGGTATTATAAGTTTATTTTAGGGGGTAAAACCTATAATAAGTATACTTATATAAAGTAATTTTATAATATAATAATATATATTATTTATACTTATAAGTTATTTATTTATTTAGTCTTATTTATTTTCTAATTTACTTTATAATTAATTATTTATTATATAAAATAACTTATTTAGAGAATACTAAAGTAGTTAAAAAAGAGGTTTTATATAAAAACCATTAATTTAATTCTCTATTTTATTTTTCTTTATAAGTAATTCCTACTTATTAGCTTAATTCTTTACTTTCTACTAGGTAAATAGTATTTTTATATAAATAAACTCTATAATTAATTTAATCTAGTTAACTAATTACTATACTACTACCTCCCTATTAAATATTACTTGAATAATCTTTTTTAATATATAAATTAAGTTAATATAATACTTATATTTTATATAGAGGACTATAATTTTAATTAAGTTATATTATTAATTAAAAAGATATTATAGGACTAGTAGTATTAGTATAGTCTAGTTAATACTTCTTAGTTACTAGGTATATTATTTACACTCTAATAAGCCTAGTAAGGTATATATACTAGACTTATAACTATATTTCCTATTAATATAATTAAGCCTTCTTTAACTTATTTAACTCTATATATACCCGCGAGTTTATTATAATTAAAGGCCTGGCTCTAATTAAGTAATTTTTATCTCTAAACCCTACTTCTATACTTAGAACTACTAAAGTATATAAAAGAGACTTTATTTTTCCCTTATACTATTTATTAAATATTTTAATAATTACTATTAATATTTATTATAAATACCTCTATTAAATAAGTTATTATTAATTATACGTTTAAAATAAAAATTAATTAATTAACCTAGTAAGTACTTATTTAGTATTATATTTAATTATAGGGAATTTAGGAGAAAAATAACTTAAATACTAAGCTATAAAAGGAACTAACTATAACTAGTAATTTACCTCTTATAATTAAATTATTTATTATTAAAGAGGAAGAGAAATATAAATAACTATACTAAATAGCTCTTATAAAGTATAAACTTACTCTCCAAATAACTTAGAAAGTATTACTAGAGAGTACTCTAGAATTATAAACTCTAATAGAATTACTTAAGCTAGTATATATTACAAAGAATAAAGTTTATAGAAACTAATAGAATATACTGAAAATATATATAGTTAGTTTACTAAGTATAAATATAGTTTTTTTAATTATTATAATTATTAAAATTATTTAGAGAAATATGTATATATTATTATTCTAAAGTTAAAATACCTTAATATAATATATATAAGTAATAATCTATTTTAAGAAATACTAAAGTCCCTAAAAAGGAAACTTATATTTATTATAATTACTCTTAATACTTATATAATTATTAAGTATAATATAATTTTATAGAAAGTATTTATTAATATAAGTATTATAT
>JAXISO010000684.1:0-13990 GCA_036785465.1 Colletotrichum agaves | reverse complement strand
AATTAATTTATTAAGTATACTTATTTTATACTATATATAGAATTAAGTATAATTAAAAACCTTATATATATATTCCTTAAAACTATTATTAGTTAATATAAGTTACTAAAGGAAATTATATTAGATAGAGATAAATTATTTATATTTAAGTTTTAGAGATCTCTAATCTTATAATTAGGAGCTAATTATAAACTCTTAATAGTATTCTACTTATAAATTAATAAATAAATAAAATAAATTAATTAAATTATAGAAATCTACTTATATTATTATATTAACTACTAATAGAATAATTAAATCTTATTATTATTAATAACCTAGTTTACTTATAATAATTTAATAGGAGAAAATATAAAGAAATTACTATTTTATTTAAATTATAAATTTAACTTAATTACTTATAAAGAACCTAGAGTAAGCCTAATAGTACTTAAAATTATAATAAATATTAATAAACTTAAGGAAATCCAGAATAAACTACCTAAGGAACTTAAATTCATATAATAATATATATAAAAATATACTAATAGAACTAGAATTAAGGGACTAACTCTAGAAGAGAGAAATAGTACCTACTTTATTTAATAAAATATTAAAACTAAGTAACTAAATAATAAATTAAACTATAAAAAACTTAAATTATTTAGAATTATTAAAAAGAAATTATTAATTAATTATAAACTTTTATTACTAAATATAATAAAGTATTATTTAATTTTTTATATTTTATTATTTAAAAAAGTACTATATAATATAAAAATATAAGACTATATTAAAATTAAACTAAAATAAGAATATAAAATAAAATATATTATTAATTATATTTAAGAGAAGGGGGAAGAAATATAATATCTTATTAAATAGAAAAATTATAAATATAAGAATAATATATAGGAACTAGTATTATATTTTAAAAATATAAAAAATAAAGAATAATAATACTAGGAATAAAGAACTATAAATTCCCTATTAAGAAATTAGGTGTAGTAGGATTCTAGGATCCTAGTACTAAATCTAGGTTTATAACCCTAAAGCTACCTATTAACTAAACCTTAGAAATAGGAGAAGCTACTAGCTCCTCCTCCTTAATAACTTCCCAACTTTTCTAAAATATTATCTTTTTCTATTCCCTTAAGTGACTTAATTATACTAAAAATATATTTAACTTAGATTATATAGTATATAAAGTAATAATTTTTTAATATAAAATCTCTTTTTTAACCTCCTTAGTATTCCCTAAATAAGTAGCCTTATTTAATAAATAATTAACTATAAAATAAATTAAAAGAGACTAATAAACCCTAGGAAAAGAATAACCTATAAACACAAATAGTATCTACTACTATATTATAAGACTACCCTAAATAAATATATTTACTATAAACCTTATCTCCTAAAAGAAACTTATAATACTTTCCTAATAATTAATAATATAAATAAGGTATATTAATTATAAACTTAAACTTAGTAATATAAAAGGTATAAGTATAATAATAAAGAGTAAAAATAAATAATAATTTTAATTTTTAAATATAACTTAATATAATATTAATATTATAAAGGAATTAGGAAATATAATTAATAAATCCCTAACCTAGGACTAACTACTTACTTATACTAGGTCTTAAGGATAAGACCTTTAGAGGGGAGACCTAATATTATAACCCATAAGGCACAATCAGTAAGAAAGCCCCCATAGAAACACTAGGTAGCTAGGATAACACTTTATATATAAATCATAGGAATATTTAAGACTTACCTAGTATAAAAGAACTATAATATATATTATATAATAATAAAATAATATTAATTAATAAAAGTAAAAGAAATAATTAGTAGGGTATAAAAAGAAATACTTAGTAATTAATTAGTTTTACTAATTAATTATAATTACCTCTAGTATATAACTAATTACTTAGAATTAATAATAAGAGAACTATCTTAGACTTATATATAGTATAAGTTTAAGTTTACCCTAAAACTATACTTCTATAGCTCTTTAATAATTAACTTTATAATTATCCCTTAGGATACTTTTAGCCTCTTCTTATACTATAGAAACCTTAAAACAACTATAACTAATTACTAGAGTCACCTACCCTTTAAGATCTTACCTAGTAAGCCCCTAGTACTATTTAGCCAGTATTAACCCTTAGCTTCTGTTAGTAGAACCCTACTATTAGATAGGCTGGCCGTAATAATAAATTTATAGTATACTACTTAATTAAGTAATAGGTTTATAATTTAATATAAATTAATAATCTTATTTAAGTATATAAATAATATAGTTAAATATAAATTAATATTTAATTTAGGGGTCTTATTATTAATAGGTTAGGATTATAGATAAATTTTAATATTTTTATTCTCTATTAATTATAAATAAATTTAGATATTCTCCTCCTCTATTATAATTCTATTAATATTATTCTCCTTTTCTTTAGGAGATTCTTTATATATATTAAGGAATTATATATATACTAATTATAATATATTATAAATTCCTAGGTTTCTCTTAAACTTAGTATAGACCTTATTCCTCTTTTATTATAAGTAGTTAAATAAGTAGTAATTCTCCTTTTTATATATATAATACCTCTTATTATTCTATTAATATAGAGGTTATTTTAAAGGTAGGTAATATAATTAATTAAATTATTAATACTAGTTTTTATTATTATATTTATAATTTATTTAATATTAATCTATTATATATTAGTTAGTAGGTTTTATATTACTAAAAGTAATAGTATTACTAATAGCTAATTAAAGTTAATAATATAAATTATTCAAGGTATTTATTAGGTTATATATTATAAGTTTATACTCTTTAATACTATAATAGCCTTAGAGAAACTAGTTTTAAATAACCTTATTATTCTAATAGGCCTCTCTAAGGGCTAGTTAGAGCTTAGTAAGGGTATTAATAAGTATATTAAGTATTTTAAGTTTTATTTTTATAGAATTATTATTTATAATGTAAATTATTAATATTATATTTTACTTAGCTAAATTTACTTATTAAGTTTTAAATTTAGTTCTTAATTTCTAAATAATCGTATTATTTATAAGGCCTCTTTTAATATTAATTAGGTAAATTATATTATAATAATACTTTAGAGCTCTACTTTTAAGTATTATTAGAATTCTAAGTTTTATTTAGGCTTTTATAATTCTAATTCTAAAATAAATATTCTAAAATATATAAAATTTTATATTAAGAATATTAATACCTTTATCATTATACTTTATTTTATTTATATATAGTTTAATAAAGTTTATAAAATATTAAATTAATAGAGGACTTTACTAGTTTTAAGGCTCTAGAGGAGTACTCTACTAGAATAGTAATACTTATAATAGTAGTACTAGTAGAAGTACTAGAAGTATTTAGTATTTATATTTTTAATTTCCTAATTACTCTTAATTCTATTCTTCCTTATTATAATTTCTTAGGGTTTTTTAATAAGAATGTAAATTAACTTTAGGCTAAACTCTTTAATAATTATTTCCTATAATATTATTAATAAAGCTTTAATTATTAAGAAGTATAATAAACTTACTTCCTCTCTTATATTATTAATTAACTTTATTTTAAGTTTAAAAATAATACTCCTCTTAAGTAATTATATCTTTAAATTATTAAGTAATCTTTTAAGTTATTTAGGTAAATACCTTATATTATTAAAGGTAATTATAGAGATATTTTATAATATTTAGAGATACTCTTTTAAAGAACTTACTAGGATAATCCTTAAAGTCTTCCTAGTATTATAATTATAATTATAATCCTATAAGTTACTTCTTCTTATAGATCTCTATTTAAAAGATAATTTAGGTATTAATTTATTATATAGTAGCCTCCCTAGAGTATTAAAGTATATACCCCTATATAGAGGGATTAAGTATTATTTATTTATAAGGGACTAGTGAATTAAGGATAATTTCTTAATAAATTTATTAGGATTATAGAGAATTTAGAGCGTCTAGGAGGGGTAATCCTAGTTATAAAGTTTCCTCTCTAGCTATTATTACTAACTTATAAAGTATAAATAAATAATTATATAGTAACTCTCTCTCTTAGTTAAGTAAATAATTTTAAAGGTAATAAGAGCTAATTATAGGAGTTTTAGGCTTCTTAGTAATAAGTTAATAATTAATCTATTAATTTATAATATATAAAGTAATTATAAGGTTTATTTAGGTTTTAAATAATTATTCTAGCTCTATTTAGTTTTATTATTCCTAGTTTATTTACTATAAATAAGGAAAGTTTAATAAAGAATAAAAGTAAATATTTTAAATTAATATAAGGTTTTAGTAGTTTATAGTAATTATAATACTCCTAATTTATACCTTATAAAAATAGAGAATTAGGAGATTACTTATATTATATTATTAGTAATTAGATTAATTATAAGGAATTTCTCTCTCTAAGGCTTATAATACCCCTTTTATAGGTACTAGAGATTACTAAATTTATAGTTCTATGTAGTTTTATAAGGATAAATATCTCTCTCTATAGTTTATTTAGCTTTTCTGATTAAGTTATAACTCCTTAGTTATATTTAGTATTACTCTTAAGCTTTCTAGAGATTTATAAGTAAATATAATAATTAATAAAGATTAAGTTTATAATAAGGAATTAGAGAGATTCTCTTATTATATTTTTTACTATTATTCTTTTTCTCTTCTCCTTAAGTATTACTATAATTAATAAGGGTTATAGATAAGTTAATATTAGGTAGTTTTAATATATAATGGATATAGGGAACTTAATATTAAGCTAGTATAGTAGCTTCTTAATACTAGTGGTTCTAGGTAGTATAATAAGCTAGGTATATAGACTAAAATTAATAGAATTAAGGGATTTAAATTCTATGATTTCTTCCTATTTAACCTTACTAATTTATAGTATTTAGAGTAGTATAACTTAGGGTATTTTACTATTAATTAGTATTAGTATTCTAAGGTAATTATATTATTAAATAGTGCCCTATATATATTTCTAAATATATAAAATAAATATATTTAATTATGGGATACTTAATAAGAGATTTAAATATAGTAGAGATTATTAGTGTTGAGTTAAATATATAGCCGAAAGTAGTTATATAATCCCACTAAATAGCTAGGCTCTAGGCTTTACTCTACGTAGTAGCTAGTTTATAAGTATTATTATAATACTATTGTGATAAAGGTATTAAAAAGTATTCTTTTTCTAAGTATATAATTTTTTATTCTAAAAGAGAATTTTATTATAAAGTTAAAGTTAATTAAGGCCTTAAGAATTTTAAATGATTAATTCCTCCTATATAATTATAATAGTTTTATTAGAGAAAGGGAACTTAAAAGGCTACTTTATAATAAATTAATTAAAGTTAATTAAAGTAATTTCTAAGAATTCTATAATACTCTTAAATAGAATATAAATATAATAATAATTATTAAGTTAATTCTTTAATATTTTAAGAGATTAACTTATATTAATTATAATTTTATTAGAATTCTAATTAAATTCTCTTTATAAATTATAAATTATTATTTATAATAAAGGGAGTATATTAATTAAATTTATTTAATAATAATATAGGAATTAATTTTGATACTTAATGAAGTACTATAAGATATAAATAATTAAAATTAAAGTAATTCTATATATAAATAATTAAAATATTAATTTTTTATCTCTAGAGAATAAAAAGAGAACTAACAATAATATTATAAATAATTAAATTAATTAAATTAGTATACTAGAGTATATTATATTAAGTGAATTCTTAATTAAAGAGGAGAAGAAAACTCTATTATAGAGTAGGTATAAGATCCCAGCCTTATAGGCTGGGGCTCGCGAGGCCCTGCTTATATAATTATAGTCACATGACCCACGAGTCAGCACCCCAGGAATCCTGGAGACGCCCCGGAGAGCCAGCGCCGTGATATTAGGCTTTAGGGAACAATTATAGTGTATAGAAAAAGGAATATCTTTTACAGTATAAAGAAGTATAAGTTCTTATAGAAATTGATATAAGTAGTAATATTAAGAGATATTAATATTAATAATGTTCTTTTTAAGTTCTAAAGGCCTCTTTTATAGTAAGGGAACTCTTAAGTATTCTAAAACCTAGTTAAAATTGTAGCTATTATTTAAATAACTAGTACTTAGGTAATTATATAGCCCGCGCACTAATATATACTATACTATAGAGCTATTTATATAGAGTATTTTTATATTATATTATATATAGTTATCTCTTATAGTTAATTCTATATATAATTTTAAAGTAGAGTTTATTTTATAACTTATTATAAAATATTATATTAATAGGTTTATAACCTATATATTAATATAAAATTTATAAGGAGTTTTATTATTATTATTATTAAAGTAAAAGTAATAAGCTCTATATTATTACTAAATATACTTAGTATAAGTATTACTTTAGTAACTTAGAATATAGTTATATAAGTAGAAGTAAAGTTAAATATTACTATAATTATATTTTCTAGGGTAGATATTATTAATTATATAATAATAAGACTAGATAAGTATAGTATGGAAGTAGCCCTTATAGTAAGTAATTTTAAAAATTAGGAAGTTAATTTCTTTATTAATAGTAATATAAGTTTTAATATTATATAATAGTATATTAATAATATAAAGTATATTCTCTTAAGAAAAAAGAGGAAATATTAATATAAGACTAAGGAATTAAGAGATAAAATATATATACTAATAGCTAAATATATAAGGAACGAGTAATTACTCTCTTAATTAGTAGAAAGAGGAGCTTAATAAATACCTCTCTTTATATAATTAATTAAGGCTTCAAGAGGAGATATAGTAGAAAAGAGGTAGGAACTAAAGATATAGTTATAGTTATATAAAAAAAGAAGTAGTAAGGTAAAGTTAGGAAAATATAAAGTTAGGAAATTATAAAGTTATAAACTTTTAAAGTTACAAGGTAGTAAAGTATAATTATTATTATTATTATAAAAAGAGAAAAGTAAGGGATTTAGGAAAAGGATAACTAATTTATAATTATAAAAAAAGCCCATAATTAGCTCTAAGAGTATTTATAACTATATTATTATCTAAATAAGAGAGAGGTAATTTATTATAAATAATTAATATACTATATAAGAGAAAGAAGTACTAGTAAGAAAATATAATAGTAAATCAATAAAGGGAGTTAAAATAAAACATAAATATAAGAGAGGTTATTTAAATAATATTTTAGCAAGATATATAAAGTAAGTATTTAAGAGAGTATATTATTTCTTATTTATTAGAACTTTTATATAATATAAAAGGATTTATTTTTTATAAAGAAAATATAATTAATTATTTACTTCTTTAATTATTAAACAATATATATAATATAATTGAATAGAAAATATTACTAGTATTAAAGTAGTACTAAATTAGGATTACTATATAATATATAATTTGTGGGATATTAGTTATTTTCCCCTATAAGTATAAACCTATATTCCTAGGTATATCTTTATTAATTTAAATTAAGCTATATATAATAGTTTATATAGTATATATATAATATACTTACTATATTTCCTTAAATAGAGACTAAAATGAAGTATTATAGATTTACTATATATTTTTAATTTCTATATATAAGTATTAAGAGGCCTATTATTATAATTTTTAGTAAAGAAACCTTATAAGAATACTAAATAGCTAAAATAATACTTTATATATAGAATTATAGGAATATTTAACACTTACTTAGAATAGAAGAATTATAATATAAATTAAATACTAATAAGGAGAATTAAGAATTAATAAGTAATTCTAAAATATTAATTAAAGTATAAACTAATATAACTAAAGTAATTCTTATACTAGAATTAATATTTAAATAATAAATTTATAATAATTAAGAATAAATTAAACTTATTTATAATATAAGCTTAAAATTTACTTTAAATTATACTTTTATAATTCTTTAATAATTAACTTTTATAATTATTCCTTAAATACTTTTAGTCTTTTCTTATACTATATCTTTTATAATAACTATAATTAATTACTATAGTTCTCTACTCTTTAAGATTTTACCTAGTAAGCCCTAGTACTATTAATTAGTATTAATCCTTAGTTTTTATTAATAGAACCCTACTATTAAATAAGCTAGCTATAATACTTATAAGTAAAGCCTATTTAATAATATTTAAAAATAAATTCATATATAAAAACATCCAGCTCGCACATACCTCGATATAGCAATGTGGGTCTAACAGCATAAATCATGGGATTTGGGGTCGGCCTATATAATTGGATGGGTATGTTACCCTAGTGGGGCATACCGCCCACAATGAATTTCCAATTCCCGTGAATTTGATCCCCTCCGCCTCTCCTCTTTTTTTTGTACTTTCTCTTATTCCTCAGACCAGCGCGTAGTTTTGGCCACGATCCGGCCCTGTTATTTTCTTCGTGCTTTCAGCTTCAGACTCTTGACGGAGTCTTGTCTCATGTGCTTCTCGCTACTCTCTCATTCAAAACGCCCCCCTGTCTCCAGACCCTGCTCGGAAACACTCACACAGGTTACTGGACGTTGGTGTCTGATCTTGAGTGACAGCTAGTGCATACTAGTTAGTTTTTTCTTACTTCGGTAGAACTCTCTTGGTAGCCAACTAAGATACTCTGTGTGTGCTTTAGTACGGCTTGGAAAGGGGACTTGGGGGTATACAAACAGAGAAAGTTGTGAGTTCACCTCCTCGCAGCGACGACACCTTCGCCATGGCTGGACCGAAGAACGACCAAGTGGACACCACCTCCGCCGCCCAGGATCACGCCTCCACTCCCGCTACCGCTGGCAAGTCCCCTTTAATTGACACCAGGAACTACGCCAAGACCTGCTGGTTGCTCTCCAAAGACCTCGATGGGCCCATCATTGCCGGCAGTTCAACCAAGATCGAGGCCAAGCTCGTCGGCATCGCCGCCAAGCCTCAGACGCCCTTCGTTGGTCTGAGACTCGACTTCCCCCTTGGCGTTGGCAAAGACAAGCAGCTTGACAACGAGGCTGCGGGATTTGGCGTTCGTCACAAAGGTACTTCAATCCCTTATACGGATGCCTTCACAAACTGACCGGTAATACAGCCGACTTCAAGTCCAACGCCCATCCTCTGCCGCTCATCCCTCACAATGTGCACGAGATCATGCTGCAATTCCCCCGTGATCGGTTTGCCTACGACTTGCAGCCGGTGCCCGAGGACCTGCGCCACCGCTTTGCCGCCACTGGCCATCTTACGGTAGCGAGGATCAAGCTGAACGAAGGGGAGAAGGTTCGTGTCCTCGGCTGGGGCAAGCCCTTTGCGAACAAATCCGACTCCGAGGTCGAAGCTTGGGTCAATGACAACAAGCCTATCGTCGACGAGATCACCCTTCTCGACATCACCCGCCAGACTGAGTTCCTTCTGGTGGTCGCGCATCAGCAGAATTCTGTCGGCATCAAGCTCAGTGGGGTTACACTCCCGCCTGTATTCGACTACGGATACGGCAAGCCAAGGCCATGGGATAAGGAGGAGTACACCGAGCTGTGGCGCGAGAACCTGTCTTCTGAGAGGTTCGAGCCAGCATACTCGTAAGTCCTTTGACATTCATTCGATTTGTGACCTTGTACTAACAGATGCACCAGCTTTGACAACATCGACGACTTCCTCACCGTCGCGACTCAGGCTCCAGCGCAAGACGTCTTGTGGGTGCACAAGGCTGCCTGTGATATTCGAGAATCCAGGTTCCCTGCTTACGCTGTCCCCGATCCCGACCATGACGGTGTATACTACATCGTCATCCGCCTCACCAAGCACTTCCGTGAGGGTTTCGATTCTGCCTGGGCGCGGCTGGCAAAAGAGCAGGTCATTGGCGTGGTGTTCGTCAAGGAGCAAGAGGGGAGCCAGGACGGCGCCAGATCAGACAAAGATGTCGCCAAATGGTTTGAATTCATTCTACACATGCGCCGTGACTTTCTCAGCTGACGCGGCTAAGGAACTGCAAGATCATGAGTTACCCGCAGGGTATTGACCACCTGGCCAATCACCCGGCTGACTTTCCGGACCTAGTGGTTCGTGGTTACTGCAGGGACGAAACCTCGGAAAGCGTTAAGGCCCTCAAGAGCTTTCCCTCCCGCGCCGCCGCTGAAGAGGCTCTCAAAATTGGAGAAGACCAGTAGAGCCGTGTCTGGCTCCATTTTGACTTCCTTCTGGATGACCTGCAGCGTGTCATCGACAGCGCTGGGCTATACGGCGGCAAACAGCCAACCAACTTCAATGCATGGTGGGACCGCAAGGAAGAATCCAAGCCCGTCGTGACGAAGACCTTGTCGGAGAGAAAGGCCCTTCACGTTGCCACCCTCCTCGGCAACGGCTTCTACGAATGGATGGTGGGGGGGGAAGGTCAACGTCAACTCCCCGTCGTCAACTTCACCGACGTCAGCGATACTAAGCTGATGGACGCAATTATTGACGAGGCTCTCCTCGTCGATCGTGATCGCTTCCGCGCCTACCTGAGTCACAGGTACCTCGGCCTTGGCATGATCACAGCGGCAAGTAACACCTTTTACGTTTCATTTGTTGCAACTGCTGACCTAACTTCAGGGGCCGGGATTCGGGAAGACAACTGCCTTGGCAGCCGCCGCACTCGCAATGTGGGCAAAGCTGGGCCAAATCTTATGCTCTGCCCCGTCCAACGTCGCCGTCGACAACCTCGCGGAACGTCTTGATAGGACTTCTAGAAGCGTTATGTCCCGCTACAATAGTGGTAAATGCGACGAAGATATATCCTGCGGACGCTATCCTCTCGTCGTGCGAGGCTATAAGCCGGACGAAGAGTATACGGCCTTTATGCACCTTCTCCGCAATCCGGACGAAGAGGACATAGGGTTCCTCTCCCGCCGCGCCTTCAGGCCATCCAAATGGAAGCCCTCACTATCTGTGGCATGCTGGCTCCTAGCTGTGGCGGGGTCAAAAGCAAAGTGCGTCAGGGCACTCCATCCTCATGCGAAGGCGGCGCTTCACGAGATGCGCGCCAAGCTCCAGCGTGAAGTGGCCTGGAAGGAGGTCTTCGCCGTCGCTAGAGGGGACAAGGACTATGAAGTTCTCGAGATGCACGAGCAGAAGGCGAAGAAAGCCAGCGTGAAGGGCACGCTCATGAGCCACATCCATGCGGCTCTAGCGGAGATTGTGTCACATGCCGACTTCTTGTGCGTGACTTCGTCCATGAGCAACAGTCAATATCCGTATCAACGGTACAAGAGCTCAGCCGCCAAGGGTATTGTCGTCGACGAAGCCGCCAACATGCAACGTGGCGATCTCTTTTGCCTCTGGGGCAACACCCTGCTGCCCTGCTTCCTCGGCGGCGACCCCAAGCAGCTACCTCCGACGGTCATGTCCGAGTCTGAAAAGGACATGGATGGCAAATGGATCCATCGGTTCGCACACGACGGCAAGATCTCCGCCATGGAGTTGCTCATTGCAGCTGGATACCCTGTCTATCGCCTCAAGGTTCAGCTGCGTATGGCGAACGGCCTCTTTGACTGGATCTCAGATACTATCTACCCAGACGTCCCCTTTACCTATGCCGACTCATGCAATGTCGACAAGCCGCAGTTTGCCATCGGCCATGAGCTCGAAGACTTCATCCAGGTGAAGTACCCAGATGTAGAGCATCCACCTAAGGGCAAGATCTTGCCCGTCTTTATTGACTGTGTTGGGTCTATCGTCAAGCAAGACCAGTCTGGGTCAAAGCGCAGCCGAGATCAGGTGAAAGTGGGTCTGGACTTCGCCGCCGGCTTCGTCAAGAGCAAGGGGATTGACCCCGCCAAGATCACAATCCTCGCGCCTTACAAGGCTAATGTTGAGCTCCTCGGAAAAGAGGTTAAGAAGCCGGAGTACGCCTGCCTTAAGGGACTCCCCCCCGCCTCAACAATCGACGGGTTCCAAGGCCAGGAGAATGACATTATTATTGTTATCATGGGAACGAGGTTCCCAACTCCTGGCTGTGGCTTCACCGCTACACCGTCTCGGCTTAATGTCCTTTGTACCCGTCAACGGTGTGGCCTCATCTTAGTCGGCGATATCAACATCAAGGGACTTAAGGACAAGACCGACGTCAAAAAGACGGAGATAATCTCGACCATCGACCGGGACGGCAACCTTGTGTACATGAAGCCAGTTACGCTTTTAAAGATATACCGGGAGTTTTACAGCCGCAAACGCGTGGCTCGGGAGGTGGTCAGGGACGTGCCGGAACCCAAGGCCAATCCCAAGGACAAGGGTGAAGGCAAGGGCAAGGAAAAGGACAAGGTGAAGGGCAAAACCGAGCAGGCGAAGAAGGCCGAGGAGAAGGAGGCCGAGGAGAAGGAGGCCGAGGAGAAGAAGGCCAAGGAGAAGGAGGCCGAGGAGAAGGAGACTGAGAAGGAGGCTGAGGACAAGGCCAAGGACAAGGTTGACTGGGCTGATGAGGTTGTGGCCGAGGAGGACGTCACAGGGAAGCTCACCTCCCTGGCCTTAGAATAGTTATATTTGTTCGCCCTATAGCATTGGGCGCTGCGTATTATAATGTCTCAATCTAACAAAATAAACACATCGCGATTCGGGCTCCTAAAGAGTATACTACTTAATATTATTAAACTACTTACCTTAATATACTCACTCTCTTATTGTGAAGCGGGGTTTTATTAGTACAGTGCTCTTCTAGGATTTATAGTGGGAATAGCTAACTATTTTTTAGGATTTAGTATATATAAATAGGGGCTAGCTTACTAATACTAGGATTGAGGGAATAGGTAATTTATTAAAAGTAAGTTATTTATTATTTCTAGAATTATTAAGGGGTATTATACTTATATTATTATAAGTAAAGTATATAAATTAGATATTTATAAATATATATTTATACTTAAATATAGAATCTTTATATTAATTATATATAATTTCTTTTTCTTAGTATATATATAATTTTAAATATATTAATTAATTATATATTAATTATTATTATTTATATTATAATTACTAGTTATATTATTACTTAATAACTATAAACCTATTTAATTTCTAGTAAAGGTATTTTAGATTATAAGATTATTTTTTAATAAAAATTAAAGTTATTAATTAGCTATATAATAGTTTCTTTTTCTTTAATTAAAGTTATTATAACTCTAAATATTTAATTTAACTATATAATATTACTATAGAATTCAATATACTAACTAAATCTAGTTACTTTAGTAGAGATAAGAGAGTCTATTATATTTAGAGTAGTATAAAGTAGGTTAATTAAAATAAAGTTATTTAAAGAGGGAGGCCTTAGAGGAAAAGGTAGTATTTAGTTAAAAAGGGTCATATATAATTATATATAAATTATATAATTACTTATATAACTACTAGAGTATTGACTCTAAAGTTTTAAATTTAAATAGAATTTAATAGTATAAGTAAATATTCTAATATTAGTAGTTTTTCTCTTATACTAGAATTTACCTAATACACTCATTTAAATATATAAATTCAATAGTTGTAAAATATGTATAAAGATACTCTAAAAGTATAAAATATACTCTTTTTCTCCTACTCCTTACTTATTTGAGTAATTTATTCTTTTATATAAATTATAATCCTATTTATATTAATAAATTAGTATAGGGCTCTATTTAATAAGGCCTTTATAAAAGTATTAATAGGGTTATTTTTACTATTAACCTAATAAACCTTAATAAATTCTTATTATTTATATAATTAATTAAGAGCTATAATATTAATTATTAGTTACTTCTTTTTTATAATACTAAGTTTAATAAAGTACTTATATAATAAATATAAATTAATATATATTATAGTAAGTATTATATTAGGGATTTATAATTTACTAATAATTTTCTAGAGAGTTAATATAATAGTAAATACTAGGTTTATACTAGTAATTATAATATAAGTCTTAGAGGCTAATATACTATAGGTAACTTATTTATAC
>JAXISO010000683.1:0-14083 GCA_036785465.1 Colletotrichum agaves | reverse complement strand
AATTATTAAAATAAAAGAATAGAGAGTTTATAATAATATTACTAACCTTTATTCTTTCCTTAGAATTATATTATTTTATAGAATTTAGATTAAAGGTTTCTCTATTATAGTAAAACCTTTTATAATACTTCTAAGGAAGAATACACTATTCTAATAGGGACTAAATTAATAAATTATAATAAATATACTTAAGAATTAATTTACCTCTACCCCTATTTTAATTAGGATAAACTATAGACCTAATACTAATTAAATTTACCTTATAATTAATACTAATACTACTAAATAAAATAGTATTCTAGGATAGTATATTAATAGGAAGTAAGTAGTTTTAAGGTATAAGAGTAGCTCCTAAGTAGGCCTAGAGCTTAATTATAATACTAGAAAGAAAGAACTAAGGGGTATACTTAAAGCCCTTAAGTAAATCTACTTTTACCTCTATAAATATTACTTTATATTAAAAACTAATACTAAGACTCTTATTACCTAATTAAATAGTACTACTACTAAGCTACCTAGAGCTCTTATTATTTAATAAATTTTATAAATTTATATATTTAATTTTAAAGTTAAATACCTCCTTAAAACCTAGAATACTATAGTAAATAGGCTTTCCCACAAAGTAAATAGCCTATTAAATAAACTTAATACTAAAGTTAAAGGTAAAATAAATAATTAAATAAATAAATAAATCTTCTTTATAAACCTAATTACTACCTCCTTTTTTAAGTATATATAATTAAAAGGAGATAAGACTTACTTAATAGAAATCTTTATAATAGAACCTAATAATATTCCTTAGAAGCCCTTAAGACTTATAAATATCCCTAACTCTATACTTAATAATACCTAGAACTAAATTAGGCACTCTAAATAAATTACTTACTACTTAAGTATATTAAAATAATTAAATAGAATTAGGCCTACTTACTACTATAAATTTAAGGAGGAAATAGGGAAATTCTTCCTAAGAAATAAACTTCTTTTTATATACTCTAGTATTTATAAGCCCACACTATAATAGGTAATTAATAATTTATAGACCTAATTTAAGTTAATTATAAAAGTATACTAAGAGAGTAAATATTAGGGATATAATATAGTTTATAAGTACTTTACTAAGTACTATTATTAGTATTACCTTTACTAGTAAGTTAATAAGTAAGTCCACACCTATAAAGATTATTAAAAATAGAGAACTAAATATATAAATAACCCTTACTATTTCACAATTTTATCCAGGCTATTATTTATATACATAGCACTTAATATTTAGAAAGTAGAAAAGTAGAATATAATAAAAGCCTATGACCTCCTAATAGAATAAGTTAAAGCCTAATAAATATAATAAACTAACTCTTATTTTATTACTAAGTTTATTTAGGAGAATATTATTTATTATTATAGACTCTATAGGACTCTTATTATAAATAGAGAACCTAAGAATAAGGGAGTAATTATTAAGTTTAACTATAAGTATAGGGTTAAATAATAAGTCACTACTACTTATAATCCTAGGGCTAATAGAACTATAGAAGTTAATTATTAGCCTATTATATATATACTCTCAACTTAAACTAAGAATATAAATAAGGACTTTAAACCTTTCTTCTAAACTACCCTATTTATAAATAGAATATTAATAAAAGCCTTAATTAATTATAGCCCCTTTTATTTACTTTATAATTATAAAATAATTATACTTATTAAGACTTTTATATTAACTTAGAGAGTACTAAAATAGAATTAAGTATAGACCCCTAAGTAAGAACTCCTTATATATATATAAGTATTTAAATAACTTAATAAAGACTAAGTAACTACCTAAAAAATAATTACTAAGTAGTATAAGTATATTATAAATAGATTTAATTAATAATAAAGTTATATATTATATAAATAAGAATTAGGAGTTAGTAACCTCATTTTAGTATTCAATATAAAGTAATATATTAATAAATCCTTAGAGACTAAGCTTAATTATTAATAGAAGGGACTATTCTAAATTTATTTAAAAGCCCTAAATAATACTTCTTATAAACTTATAATATTAGTAGGTAAGTCTTTTAAGGGCTTAATTTATATAGGTAATTAACTAAAGAAGTTTATTAAGGCCCCTAAGGAATTTTAGGAACTAAATAACCCCAACTAATACTAAATAAATCTTATAAACTACCTTAGGAAAATTTACCCCACCTATAAATAATTATACTCTATTAAGAATAATAAAGAGAATATAAAAGAACTTATAACTAGCCCTAATAACTTTAATTTATTATAAGGAGTTAACTCTAGGGATAATATTCCTCACTAAATTACTCACTTTATTATACATCTCTAGGCTCTTAAGAAAACTCTTAATAAATTAAGAGTAATATAATAACTCCATATAGAGATTTAATAATTTAACCTAGTAAAGAATAACTAATATACTTATATAAGTAATAACTCTATTTAATAGTACTCTTACCTAATAGACTACTAAATATTACTAATAAAAATTAGAGAGTAGTAGTACTTATAGTACTATATAACCCTATACGAGAACCTTTTATATTTATAATTACTACTTTATTACTTTTATACTATTTCTCTTTATTTATATTTACTTATTATTTAAGGAGATATTTTAGGTAGTTAGTACTTAGAAGCCCACACGGGATTCCTAATAACTATACCTAGTATTATTACTAATTTTATACTAGTATTAAAGTATTAACCCTAATATTATTAAGATTTATAATTATACTAGAAAATCCTTATAATAAATTATAAACTCTCCTTAATTTTATATTTACCTTTTCTCTTACTATTTTACCTAACTTAATATTATAACCCCACTATTTATTAATAGCTTTAGTTTTACTTTTTTTTCTTTTATTTATCTTATATTATTTATTTAAGTTATATTTATAATACTATAAATATATTTTATAGGATATATCCCATAATTAGGATACCTAGTAGGACTATTCACAAAGCCTTATTAGTATATAGAATTAAGTGAATAAGTTTTCCTAAGTAATAAATAGGTATTCTACTAGGAAAACTAGGGATAAAGGAATCTTCCTAATTCTATTTATATTTATATATATAAATACTCTATTTACTTAATATATACTTTTCCTATATTTCTTTTAGTTAAACCCCCTATATTATTTATATAAGTATATTTCACTTAATAACCTTTAGAAAGTAAAAGCTTGCTCTTTGTACTACCTCTTTTAAACCTATAAAGACCTTCTATATTA
Organism: Colletotrichum agaves; assembly: GCA_036785465.1. Lineage (NCBI taxonomy): Eukaryota > Fungi > Ascomycota > Sordariomycetes > Glomerellales > Glomerellaceae > Colletotrichum > Colletotrichum agaves. The sequence goes on along the minus strand of JAXISO010000683.1, from coordinate 10,832 downwards.
TAAATTTAATTAATTTATCTTTTTCCTCTTCCTAAGAATCTAAACTGGGATTTTACTTAACTCTCTCTTATTTAGATCTAGAGTATTAGAATTAATAAGAGAATACTTAGTAAGAATATAGGGAGACTTACTCTTATACTCCTTAAGCTAATCCCTATAATACTTTATTATAATACTAACTCTTAGAAAATTTAATACTAAACACTATATGGTCTTTTAATTAATTTAAGATTTAGTAATAGTACCCTTAAACTTACTACTCCTCTATACTAGATCCCCTATACTAAACCCAAAGCTCTTATAGTTCTCCTTAGAGTTAAAGGAATACTTAGAATCCTACTTATAGTATAAATAGTTTACATAGGTGTTACTAGGCAGGCTCATATATTTAAAGTATAGCTTATAGACCTATACTTTAGTAGCTGTATTATAAAGGGAGTAGGCGCACTACTCATAGTTACTACATAGTATAGTATTCTAACCCCTATTCACTTGAATATAGAAGCTATAACTTACTTTAGGCTTATTAGGGTTAATTATTTTTATTATTTAGAGTTTATAAGGACCTATAATAGGGGATATAATAAAAATATACTAATAGAATAGAGGCCCTTTCTCTATAGTATTCCTATAGTGTGGGCTAGTATAGGCTTCCTAGAAGTACTTAATTATAATATTTAGATTATTAGAAGGAAGAACCTTTATATAAAAGTTAACTTTATAGTATATACTTAAGGACTCTAGAAGGTAGAAATTATACTAAATAAGGGATACTATAACTTATAAATAAATTAACTACTAAGTTTAAGGAGTATAAAGTACTACTTATTTTATTATAAAGGAGTCTATGGATAATTTAATATAGAGTAGAGAATTATAATCCCTCTTATTAGGAATAAGTCTAGTTATAAGGAGCTAGAAGTAATACTTCTTTAGTTATATTAATATATAAGGGGTGTCTAGGTTTCTAATAAAAGCTATAATTAGTAATAATAATAATAAAGGAAGGATTTAATAATACTTTATAAATATAAAAGGGATAGCTTATTACCTTTAATATAATAATAGAGAAGGGAAGAAGTTTTTTAAGAATAGGGGAGAAGGCTAATAATTAAATAAGTCGTAAGCCCTCTCTATACTTCCCACTAATTTACTCACTTATAAAGGTAACCCCCCCCCTCTTCTTCTAAATCACTAATTATTAATTGAATAAGATGAATAATAACCTTATTAATTACCCTGGTTAGCTGCCTAATATTTTATCTGAACTCTTTATTCTACTGTGATAGTGAATTAGTAGCCCGCTAAATCCTCCCTATATAAGTAGCCCTTTTTCCCACAACATAAATAGATTCAACCTCTCATAAACCTATTTAGTAGTATAGCCAAGCCCTTTTATAATTAGAGATCCCTTTATAAACCTAATAATACTTACCTTTACTTCTTAGAAGTTATTTATTACTAAGTAAACTTATATTACTTTTAAATATTAACCCATAATTTATACTACTTTACTTACTTATTCTCTCTCTTTCCTATATTTCTAATTAAGTTTATAATAACCTTAATTAGTTCTTCTATAATAATAACTTCACAAGGAAAAATACTCTCTAGAAAACCTAACTTTTAAATAGAAAAGAAGTTTTATAATATTCTTTATAAAGTAACTTAGCCTAAATATATTAAATAGAATAGTATTGTTTTAAAGAATACTTATAAGCTTACTAATTCCCTTCTCTGGAAAACTGCTACTAATATTCTAATACTAAGAATTAGTAATAATTACTTACTAAGCTAGCCTACCCCTTCCTAATTATAATATAACTTATTACTTAATATAAGCTTTAAGTATAAGTAACTTAAGTAGCTCTATCCTAATTCACTAATAACCCTACTCTATATTTATTTTTAATAGGCTAAGTATATTAGGAAGTATTAGCCTGTGTGGTTTAAGACTATCTAAGTTAATATAATATCCATTATTAACCTATTTAATTTATAAGGGTCTATCCAGACTAAGATATTACCAATTATATTTAATATAGAGAGTAGCTTCTAATTTATTATATATAATATTAAGAATAAAATTAATTTAGTTGGATATTATATTACTACTAATAATAATATAATAAAGGAAAGTAGGGAAGTAGTGTATAGATATAACCTCGTAGTCTTTCTCCTATAAATAGCTATAAAGATAAATAACTAAGGGGATATTATTTATTACTTAGGACTCCTTATTAATTAACTTATAGAATAGTTTTTCTTTTATAATAACTTTTAGTAAAATGGGAATATTAAATTAAGATTAAAGGCCTTAATTATATTTATAATAGTTATTTATAAACCTATTAACTATATATAAGTTATTCTTAAATAATAAATAAATATTATTTAAGTTCCCTAGCTCTCTCTAAATTAACTATAAGTATTTAGTATTTACTACCTTAAATAAATTTATTAGTCCGCGAGGCTAGGCTATATTAAGATCCAGGCTAGCTCTCCTATTAAAGATATTCTATTCTTATAAGCTAGAAGAATTACTACTAAATTTTATTTAATAGACTCTAAGTAAAAAGATATAAGGTTCTTAATACCTAGTAGGAAGTCTAAGTGGGATAACTATATTTAAGAAATTAATAATTAACTATTTAATAGGAAACTATAATAAATAATTTATACCTAGAATAAAGCTATAGCTAACACAGAAGACCCAGCTAAGGGGATAATAACTCAACTTTACCTTAATAATCTTAATAACCTTAACCTAAACTCTAAGTTATTTATACTTAATATCTAAGTTCCTAGAGCCTTTATATTAATTAATAAACTTATTTAGCCCTTAGTAAACCTAAACTTAACCCTAAGTCCTACTACTAATAAATCCATGGGAGTAAGACTTATTATTAAGAATTACTCTATAATTAATACTATTTAGAATTATAAGTAGAGGAATAATATCCTTACCTCTCTTAGGTAAAAGAATTAATAAATTAGTAAGAGAGTATTTAACCTATATAAAAAGAAGTCTTCCACACAGGCAAACCAGAGCCCTTATAGGGCCTCTAATCCTAAGAGCCCTATCCACATTAATAATCCCTACAGTGACCTAGAGCCCCCTCTCACTAGCCCTAGGGGTAATATTAGACCTCCAAAGAATAAGAAAAAAAACAGCTATATACTTAACTAGTTTATTAAGGGTAATAATAATTTAATATTATCTTTATAGACTAAATTCTACTAAGAATTTAATATAACTAGAGAATAAGCTAAGTAGTCTACTAAAGTAGCTTAGTATTACCTTATAAGTCTCTATAATACTTAAGGCTACCTTGTTTATAATAACTTCCTTAAAGTAGAAAATATATATTATTTAATTAAGCTTAATACTTAAGAATTAAATAAGTAAATATGGACCCTGGGATAATAAGTTACTTAGGAGACTTAAGTTACCTCCTCTAATAAGTTCTAAGTATTAACTTATAATATCTATAACTCCCACTAAGACCTCCTAGTCTAATTAGATATTATAGTATTCTACTTATAACTTAGTAATAATTACTAGGCTATAATAGTAGTGAATTAGTAAAGGGGTATAGCCTACTATATAGATTCTATATAAACTAAGGAATCTAATTAGTATTTTATTAAAATTATAAATAACCTCTATTTATATTATAAATACCTTAGGGCTCTTAGTAACTTTTATAGACTCCTTTTATATAATATAAAGGTTAGTTTCTAAGTTAGATAAGATAATAACTGGACTTATAATCTTAAAATAGTGGATTAGGTCTAAGTTTATATAAAAGAAGGGATTATTAATAGTTTAGCCTCTATAATAGTAAAGCTAGGACCCTATATAGTAAAATATTTAAAACTAGTTAATTATTATATTTTGAAAATTACTATAGAGTTTACTTATTACTCTATAATATATAGTAATAAAGCTCTTTATATACTTAAAATAGACCTACTTAAAGTAGAGGCTAATAGTACTACTAGTAAAATATAGCCCTTAGAGAATAGAGAAATAACTTACCTACTTCCTCCTAAGTTACCTAGGCTACCCACTAGGACCTTTATAAGCTACTACTACTTAGGTTTACCTAGTAAACCTAATAATTATATTATATTACTTATTACTCCTAATATTCTAAAGGACTTCCCTATTATAGACCTAGAAAATAAATTAATAATACTACCCAGCATAGTCCCTAACCTAGTTAGTAATAATAGCTTTAATCTTTTAGATCTAGGGAAAACCCCTCCAGACTCTTATAAACCTATAAAGAAGGAGATACTACTACACTAGAAGCTAAAAGTGCCCACTCTAAGCCTAAGCCTACTAGCTCTATTAGTAAATAGGACTATTATTACTAGAGAATAACCTACTTACTTAGAGTTAATTAATACTTTTAAGCCTACTTATAGAAGGTGGGAGAACTATATTAATAAGTATATTAATTACTAGTAGTAAATAGAGGATTATATCCCTAATAGTAATTATAGCTATTATTTCTTATAATTAAATAAGTAGTATAATTAGGGTTAGTATAAGTAAGGATATAAATAGGATGAGGCTTATAAACCTATAGAGGAGAATATTTTAGAGTAGTACTATAATAAATAGTATAGTCTATATAAAAAGTAATTATATTTATAATAAGAATATAGGAGATATTAGGCTATTAAATAAACTTCTTTCCTTTATATTAAGATTTCTTTTATTTTGGGTTTTCCTTTTTATATATAATTTACCTTATAAATTATTAAGGTGAGACTATGGGGGATAATTAAAATAGAGTAGTAAGATCTACTATTATAAGGAGGCTTATTAAGTAGCTTAGTTAATTATTTATTATAAATAGAATCCCGTAGAGGGATAGAGATAGAGTTAGTATCATTATTAGTATAATAATATAAGTAACACAGTAGTTTAAGTTTAGTTTTCTTAGTGAATTATTATTCTTTTAATTAAATCTTTTAGGATTGTGTTTGTAATGATGTATCCGGTTATTTTAAGCTCTTTTTCTTTATTCTAAAGCCTATAGGTGCAAAACTGTAATACTGTAATACTCTTATATAGATGTGTGGGTGTGTGTAGTTTTATTGTTCTTTGCTCCTATAGTGTTCTTAGCCTGTTTTAATACTTAATTAAAAGAGCTAATAACTTAACCTAAGGTCTTAAATTCAATTTAGAATTATAAATTTCTACTAATTACTATCTCTTAATATTATTAAAATATAGATTCTAGCTATTTTAGTTATAAAATTAAGGATTATATATTTATAAGTTATTAATAGAGTTTTCCACTTATTAAAACTTTAATCCCCTAATTTTTAAAACCTCTTATTAAAATAATACTTATTTAAGCTAAGTATAAATCCTAGAAGGGGTCCTAGTTTCTTTTTTATTATTTTAATATATATTATATAATAATTTATATTATTAAAATATAAAACTTTATAATAGAGAACTTTATTATAAAGTAAAAATATTAAACTTATAAACTTAAATTATATAAAAGAGAATTAAATAAATATAAGGAAATCTTATAATTAGAAGGGATTTTATAATTAAGTTTTATCTCATTTTATAGCCTAGAATTAAGTAATTTAAATAATATATTTTCCAACCATAAAAGGTATTTCTTAAGTACTATTTTTATTAATTATAGCCCTAATATTCACTATACCTAGCTAGGCTATAAATTAACTCTAGCTTTAGGCTAAAAAGGCCTTTATAAACCTATTAGTAACTATCTTATTTATTTTAACCTATTTAAACTTAATCTTACCTTCTTTAATCTCTTACTATATTTATAAATTATTAATATTAATATAATATAATTTACTAATTACTTAAAGTCACTTAGTAGTTAATAATTAAAGAACTTAAGTATTATTATAATATATATAAAAGTTTTTATTAAACTTAAGTTAAAACTTATTTATAAGTTAAATAATAGTAAAATACTCTTTTATAATACTAAAAAGAACTACTAATTCCACCTTAATACTAGAGATAATAACTTAGTACTATTTTAATAACTTCTATAAAATTAGTCCTCTAAATAATATTATTATATAACCCTAAGTACTCTTATAAATAATACTATTATTAATAAAAGAGGTATCCAAAGTACAAAAAAGAAATCCCTTGTCTTTAGTATTAAATTTAATTACTAAGTACCTTATCTACTATAAATATATAAAGTATTAATTAATTACTTTATAATACTTAGTAAATAAGTTTATAGAGAACTCTACTAATCTTAATAATATTCTCACAATATCTAGTTAAATAATTATAACTATATAATTAACAAATCCAGATTTATATTAATATAAATAAATCTCATTATTAGAGACTTACCTAGGATTAGGAACTAACTTATTAAATACTATAGGAATTACTATTATTTATAATAAAATTATATTACTAATATTAAACTTATCACAGATTTTCTTAATATACTTATCAAAATAAAACTATAACTTATATTATTAATAATCTTAAATAATTTAAATACCTAAGAATATACTTAATTCACCTATTTTTATTATCTTATAAGTTAACTTAAATCTATTAATAATAACTCTTACCTTATATAAAGAGCAGAGCCTAGGTTTATATAATATAGGGGTGCCTTAATTAATAGAATCTAAGTTAAGGAGAAGGGAAATTCCCTATATAACTTCTCCAGCAATATATCTATAAGTATTATACAACCTACTTAGGGCTTATAACTTCCATATATATTCAGGCACAGCCTATAAATATAATAACTTAGGCATAGCCTAGCCTATAATAATATCCCACTACTCTATCCCACTTAGTTATTAATAGAAGAAATTTATTCTACTAACCCTCCTAACCTAGAGGAAAAATTAACCTAGCCTACCTAAATAAATACCTATATTACTAAATAATCTACTACTATAAATAAATTATTAACCCTCTCTCCTCTATATAACTTATATTACTATACTAATAAGCCTATATAAGCCCTATTCCCCTATTATATACTACTCACTAACTTATTACTATAGCCCGCACTTTCTAATACTAACTTAGTCTCCACAGAGACTAAGTCTCCCACTCCCACTAGCCCACTAACTACCTCTAATCAGTACTCCACACTTATATAATTCCTCAAACTAAATAAGGCTAGGGTAACCCTCTCTAATAAGGGCACTTTAACTATAACTTTAATTATATCCAGTAATAATAAGGAGCCCACTACCCAAAGTTATATTAAATAGCCCCCTCTTATTAATAATATTAATACTATATATACTCTTAATTCTATAAGTTAAGTTTAGTTATTATTAATTTATTATAAACTCCCTATAAGTATACTTATTACCTTCTTACTTCCTAGGTAATAAGTGCCCCTTATAAAACCCCTTATAAGGCTTATACTCTTATTAACCTCTATAAAACTAAAGTTAATTACTCTTTCCTAGTTTATAAGGACCCTATTAGTATAACTTTACTTACCCACTATAAATTCTATACTAATTTTATAAAATAAATAATAATAACTTATACTATTTAAATTATATTACTACTTAAAATAATAGTAATTATATTACTATATATACCTCCTATAAATTCATTCTAATATAATAACTAACTTATTATTTAATTAGTACCCCCCCTTACTACTAACTACTAAGCCTAAGAGGCCTAATAATTAGTATATATTAGCTCTTAAGTACTTATAAATCTATTAATTATTCATATTCTACTTACCTAACTAACTACCCTATAAACCCTAGCCTAGTACTAGGACTATTATTACCTCCTTACTATTATAAAAGTATAGGTCTCTACCTAGTATACTACCCATAGGGGTAAAAAGAAGGAAACCATAGTTCCTCCCACGCCCACTGCACCCACTACGCCTACCGCACCCACTATACCTTTAGGCTTTATACTTATTAACTTACCCACACCCTATAGTACTTACATTACTCCTACCTAGGTAATTACTCTAACTAGCCTATTCTTATTTATTATTACTATTTTTAAAGAGGTATATTTATTTACTCCTCTTATATTTTATATTCACCTTTAATTTATATTAGATCTTATATACCCCTAGTACTTAGTTACTTATTCACTATTTAACTATTTTACTACTACTTTAGCCTAAGAACTTATTATATACTCCTTAGCCTTTAAGTAATAATAGAACTCTTTTTAATAACTTTATTATATTATTAGTCTCTATTATAATTTATAATTTAATTATATTTAACTTTATATTTATTTATTATTTTATTATTCTTAAGTTTTAAAAGTAATTTCTAGGTTAATACTAAATATTCTTCCTATTATATAAGGACTTTATAAATCTACCTATAACTCTTCTTTTTCTATTTTATTATAATAATTTTATTAATTTATTACTTATTATTATTAAAGTTCTTATGAATTAGTAATAATTATTTATTAGTCCACTATTAGTTTAGTAGGGGGTTTTTTCTAGCCCTTTATAAGAGTAATATATAAAAGTTAAAGTGGACTCTTCCTAGTATATTAAGTATTACTATTATTAATAAAATAATTATAATTATTTTATATTTATAATAGAGCTAATTAAGTTTCTTATAAGGTCTAGTTATTTTATAGTTAGCTATTAATAACTAGACCTTATTCCCCACCTTAAATTATTTAGTGGGGCTTTACTAGGAGTTTATAAATTACTCTATTTCTTACTAAGTTATTATAATTACTACTTAAGTTACCTCTATAGTATATATAAGTTACTTAATAAACCTCTAAGTAGTATTCTTATAGCTTCTAGTCTACTCTATATTTATTAATATAATTATAATTAGCTTTTGTAAGAATATAACCTATAAGGTTAATATATATTCTTTTATAACTATATTTATATATAAAGGATTTAAATAATCTATATTTATCCATATCTTTATGATCTTATACGATATAAAGAAATGGATTGGATATTTGAATTCCTTATAAAATTTATAGTTGAATGGTATATAGTTTGATACTATATACTAATACTACTAAATATAGCTATAATAATCTAATAATAGAAATATGTGTCAAAGCGTACGCTAACACAGTGCACAGACCACTTCGGAGGTCCGGATCCACTTGGACCCACACGGACCCACACGGACCCACTTCGGTAGTCCATAATGGACTAATATAGAGCTCCATAGAGGTCTAAGTATAATAAGAAGAGGTATAATAAGCTAGAAATATTCCCACCTCTAGTTAAGTAAGTAAGTAAGTAAGACTTTAATAAATATATATTTTTCTTATCCTCATAAATTCCTCTATTCAAATATTATATAATAAACTATTAAAATAATCCTTATATACTATACTCTACCCAATATATTATTATATACATGTGGAAGCTTTATTACTTTATTACCTACTTACCTTTCTATACTTATAAGTTATAAGCCTAGCTTACCTAGTAAAGTAATAAGACTACTTAAAAGTAATACTTTCTTATATTTTTATATTTTTATTCCTTATAAGAATACTTTTCTCTTTAGAGAACTACCTTTTATAACCTACACTAAACTCAAAATTTTATACACTATTTTAATATTTTTCTATATAAATAAGCTCTATAGAAGAACTATAATAAATCCTAAACTTATTAATTATAATAATTATCCTTATAAATAACCTATATTTAAAATATATAAATATCTTTTCGAAAAAGCCTCTACTAATTACTTATATAAAATACCTTATTTACCCGGCTAGTTTAAACCTCCCTTATAAGTAAAAAATAATGTATATAAAACCCTCCCTTATAATTAAAAAAACAATATATACGAAATGATATAATAAGGAAAAATATACTTATTTAAGTATATATATATAAAGAGAAAGAAATATATAGACTTTTTAATAATTATTAAAGTCTTTAAAGAATAAATACTATAGAAATATATAGACTTTTTAATAGTTATTAAAGTCTTTAAAGAATAAATACTATAGAAATATATAAACTTTTTAATAATTATTAAAGTCTTTAAAGAATAAATACTATAGAGAACTACTATTAGTTTTATAACTAGTTTTATCTCTTAAGAATAAATATATTTTATATATTTAAAAAATTATTTTTCAATTAGAATTATTCTAAAAGTAATTAATATAAACTAGTATATATATTTTCTTATTTATAATGGATTCTTCTAAGATTCTTATTAATAAATTCATAGGAAGTAAAAACTATATTATGAGTCTCTATACAGAAGAAAAAGAGTTTGAAAAAATAAGTTTAACTCATAATAACATAACTCCCAAAACAACTACCTCTTTAGGTAATATAGTTAAAAATATAATTTATAATAAGGAAAATTATTCTTATAAAGATAACTCCTTAAATAATATTATTAAATTTTATTTAAATACTAGGGCTATAATATATATTATTATAAATTTATCTCTGCTTCTTAATAAAATAAATATAAATAAAACAATTAAATGGGGAAAAGTAAATAGTATAATAGTAACCTTAGTTAATTCTATAAAACTAAATCTCCTAAATAATAATAACTTTTTATTAAATAACTATTATTTTATACTAGAACTAGGTATTAATTTACTTAGTTAATCTTAGTTAAATAAACTAAGTATTATTTATTTAATATAGAAGTTTATTCCTATATTATATAATATTAATACTAATACAGTATTAGTGAAAGGGGGCAAAAGACAAGATTTATACTACTTTAATATAGTAGTTAATAATTCTTCCTCTTTATACTTCACTAAAACTATATTTAATAATAATAATATTATTAATATAAATAATACT
>JAXISO010000682.1:0-14103 GCA_036785465.1 Colletotrichum agaves | reverse complement strand
TATTAGTAGAGCCTAGGGTACCCTAGGACTTCTTTATTATTATACCTCAAGGTAGGACCTTTAATAATTATATTATTTAGGAAGACTTTATAGTATATTAGGATTAAGTTATATAGAATATATATTATAACTCTTATAAATTAGGTAACTAAGTTTATAGTACTCTATAATAGAGTATATATTTAAAGGAGTTTAATTAGGGTTATAAAGGTTATAATATTTTAACTTTAGGGGTCTAAGGGAACTTAATTATAATTAGAGAAGAAGTTTAATAATAATAAGAGTTAATATATTATAAAGTCTTCTAAGAATTTATTACTAGTAGGGGGCAAGGCTATATCTTATATTATAATAGTATTAATCTTAGTTATAGAGTTAATAAGTTGCATCTTTTTATTTTTCTTCCTAATAAGGAAAAATAAGTTTTAGTAAATTATATAACTTTACTTAAGAATCCCCTTATTAAGGTGGTCCTTAAGAATAGTAATAATATTCTCTTCTAGGGCTTTTGGGATTAGAATACTCTTTACTTACTAGGCTTTATAAGGGATAACTTAAATAATTTATAGAGGAGCTATTAAGGGATTAATAGATCCATAATACTTAAAACTCTAAGTAAGAGTATTCTCTTTATTCCTTAAGACTTCTAAGAGGAGTTCCTTCTCCTTTAGGGTCAAGTAACTAACTATGGAAAGGACCTTATTAAGGCACTCCTTAGTAAAATAGTTACCTATAGGAATATCTAAAAACTTTAGTAGAATTAGATTTACAAAGGCACACTCTAATATGGGCCTATGTTATATGCTGGAGACTTATAGGGATATTTAGAGACTCTTAGAGACTTATAGGGGCCTCTGGGGACCTCTGGGGACCTAGTAGGTAGTCTCTATATAGGTAGTAATAACCCCCCTTAATACTAGGGTAGGGGGGTTAGAGAAGAATAATTATTTTATTTATACTTAATATATTAACTTCTTTACTCTATACTATATACCTCTAATATATTCTTTTCTCTACTTATTTAATAGGGGTATAGATTATTAAAGTAATTATTATAAGATAAATACTATACTATAACCCTCCCAGAAATTACTTAGAACTTAGGTTAATAGAGACTAATTAATATCACTAGCTAATATATAGAAAGACTATAATAATAAGGAGTAAAATAAAATATAGACCCAAAATAAGAATACTAGGGAACTACTAATTAATTAACTAATAAAAATAAACCTTAATTAATTAATTATAGAAGAAAAAAATAAAATGCACCTTAAGTGGAAATAAGAATAACTAGAAGTTATAAGGGTGGGAAAAATGATTAACCCTACTAGTGCCCTACTAGTTACCTAACTATTACCTACCTACTAGAATACTTTTATTAAGAGATTCTAAATTAAAATATAAGGGAAATATTTCCCTATACTAAAGTATAAGGGGGGTAACTAGACTAACTATAACTAGTTTATATTTAACCTAGATACTTAATTTAAAATAAATAATATTAAGAGTAACTTAGAGAGAGTCCTATTTACTACCTAGTACCTTAAAGGGCTTATAGTGAAGTAATAGACCTCTTATATAGTAATTAAGTATAATAATAAGGCTAAGGGTATTACTTAGGAGTAAATAAGGGAATAGCTAACTAGTAATATAGCTAATAAAGGCTTATATATACTTAGTACTTAGGACTAATTAAAATAAGTATACTAGAAACCTAGTTAAACTTATTAAAACTTTATTAATTTTTATAAGGGGATTAAGGTAGAGTATTCCTATTAATAATTAGAGGAGATATAAGTAGCTAGTATTATTAAATAACTCCTACTTAAGATCTAGTAATTTATTATAACTAGTGGCCTACTAAGAACCAGAATCGAATTAAATAATAGAGCTAGGAACACTGAATTTATTACTAATATTCAAAATATAAGGACTATACTAAGGGACTAGGGACCCACTAGGAGACTACCTCATATTAATAATTACAATATAAGCCAGAAGAATATAAAGAACCCCACTATAAATTACCCTAATAAAAGTAGGTTAAATAAGTATTAAAAGGAAATATCTAATACCCTAAAGTACTTATTAGGTAGTCCCCACAAATTAATTACTTACTATACTTATAAATAAGAAGGCTATATTATACCTCACTACCTAAATTATAAGAATTATAGTTAATTATACTATAGTAATAAATTATACCTACCTAGGGACCTAATAAGTAAGAACAATAAAAGGAACCATACTTTAAAATAGGATAAGGCCTAACTATACCATTTTAAGGTGGAATTAAGAGTCCACATTAAGGGAAAATAGTAAGTTAGTAGAGCCCTTATTAATTATAGAGTAATTAAAAATATAATAAATTAGAGAATATTATTAAAGGATAGCTAACTACTAACCCTATAGGAGCCTATTAAAGGGTTACTAGTAATAAGTATATAGGGGGCTACTAGCCCTAATTATAGAGAAAAGTATATTATTATATAACTAAAGAATAATATTAAAGTGGAAAAGATTATATTATATATATTTAAAGTTAGTAATAGTGATAAGTATAATGCAATATTAGGTATACCCTAGGGAATAGTGGAGAACCTAAGGGTTAACTAGAGGGAACTAGAGTGGACCTTTCTACTAAGTAAGGACAGTATTAAAGTTATTTATACTAGAAAAGGGCTCCAATAAGCTATGGATAATACTAAATTAATACTTATTAGTACTCCAAAAATTAAATAAATTTAATAAGTTAATCCACTAAAGGTTACTAGTTATAATTATCTAGAGGAGCTAGTACTAGTTCTTCTAGTAAAGTATATAGACTTTAAGAATATCTTTAATATTAACCTCACTAATAAAGCAGTAACTATTAGTATTACCCAGAACTACCCTATTAACTTAAAACTAAGCACAGAGCTACCCTTTAGACCTATTTATTTATTAGTAGAAAAGGAACTTAAGGAGCTATAAGAATATATTAAGAAGGTATTAAAAAGGGGATAAATATAACCCTCTATAAGCCCAGTAAATACCCCTATTCTCTTTATTCCTAAAAAGGGGGGTAAATTAAAGTTATATATTAACTACTAGGGACTTAATAAAGTTACTACTAAAAACTAAGTACTACTCCCACTTATTAATAAAATCCTAAATTAATTATTAATAATTAAAATCTATACTAAGTTTAATCTTAAAAATACTTATTACTAAGTAAGAATTAGGGAGAGAGATAAATAGAAAATAGCATTTTATACTTAGTATAAACACTATAAGTACTACATTATACCTTTTGACTTAGTTAATGCACCTACTACTTTCTAAATATTTATTAATAAAGTCCTTATAAGCTTAATAAATATTATTTATATTATTTATTTTAATAATATTCTTATTTTTTTAAATATAAAGGAAGAGTATATTAATATTATTAAAATAATACTTACTAGGTTATAAGTTAATAAATTGTTTATAAACCTAGAGAAGTATATTTTCCACATAAATATAATTAAGTTTCTTAAATTTATTATTTCGCCTATAGGAATTACTATAGAGAAGGAGAGAGTTAAGGCTATTACTAAGTAACTAGTACCTACTAGCCTATAAGAAGTATAATAATTCTTAGAATTTATTAACTTTTACTACTATTTTATTAAGAATTATTCTAAAGTATATACCCCTATTATAAATTAACTAGGAAAAACTATTAAAAATTAACTAGTAATTACCCTAGAGGCCTTAAAGGCTTTTAAGAAACTAAGGTTACTCTTCACAAGAGCACCTATTCTATAATATTTTAACCTAAGCCTACTAATATAAGTAGAGATAAATATATTAAACTTTATAATTAAAGTTATTCTAAATTAATAATAACTTAATAAATTATAGAGGCTAGTAACCTTTATATCACAGAAACTTTAGGGGGTAAAGTTTAAGTATAAAGCACTAGAGGCCAAGCTATTAACTATTAGGGACACTATACTCCTATAGAGATACTATTTACTATATTCCTAATATTAAATTTTATTTATTACTAACTACCTAGGTTACTAGTACCTCACTAAGAAAAAAATACTTAATAGTTAATAAGCACAACTATTACAAAATCTCACTATATTTAACTTTGAAATTAAATACTAACCAGGTACCTAGAATACAGCTAATACTCTATTACAAAGACTAAATCATATACCCCCTAGTTAAGAAATAGCTAGTATAAAGAATATATTCTTAGATAACTTCTTAGGATAATTCTAAGGAGGAAAAGTATACATAATCCACTATAATATATCACTGGGAGACTACTAGGGGGTTAACCCGGACAATAATTCCAAGATTTCTCTTTAATAGGAAGTAAGAAAAGCCTAATTATAGAATGAATTTTATTAATAACTATTATAAAAATAAATAGGTACTAAGTAATTAATAAATAGTAATAACATACTTAAATATAATAATAGTCTATTTATTCTAAATAACTATATTCTTAGGTAAGAGGTAATAAAGGTATTCTACAATAAATTATTCACTAGTCACCTAGGAGTCACTAAAATACTAAAAAGAATATAAAAATTATTCTTCTAGAAGTTATAGAAAAAGAATATAATAAGTTATATTAAAATATATACAGTATATTAGAGGACAAAACCCCAATATTACCTCCTATATAGTATACTCACTCCCCTACTAGTACTTACTAAGCTATTTAAATATATAATAATAGACTTTATTATTAAATTACCTAAATTACCCCATAGTAAAAGGAACCTATTCAATTTATTACTAGTAATTATTAATAAACTTACTAAGTATATGCTCTATATACTTATTAGGGAGTCCCTTACTATAGATAAATTAGCTAACTTATTAGTAAAGTACTTATTTTTAAAGTATGGATTACTAAAAATTATTATCTCCAATAGAGGGTCTCTATTTATTAGTAAGTTCTAGGTAGAGGTATATTACCTATTAACTATTAAGAGAGCCCTTAGTACTACCTTTTACCCCTAAATTAATAATTAAATTAAATAACTAAACTAGTATATTAAGTATTTCCTCTATATATTTTACAATATTAATTAGGATAACTAGGTAAATCTTCTATTTATAACTTAGTTTATATATAATAATACCCACTATAAGGCTATCCAATTATTATTAATAGAAGCTCTTATAAGTTACTTACTAGTTAGACCCAACAATATAATACTAAACTTAGTAAAAGTTAAAGAAGTACTAGTAACTAAGAATAAAGCCTAGGAGTTAACTACTAGGAGGGCAACTATAGCCCAACTACTTCATAGTACTAATAAAACTTATATAAAGTACTATAACTATAAATAAATAATAATTACTTTTATAGTAGGAGACTTAATACTACTCTCTATAAGAAATGTTAAGTAATAGAGACCCTCTTATAAGTTATTAAATAAATACTTAGGACTTTTCACTATAAAATAAGTTATTAATAGAGATTAAGTATATAAGTTAAATATTAAAGCCTATTATTAAATCCATAATATCTTCTCCCCTACTCACCTAAAGCCCTACTTTAATACAGTAATACCCCTAAGAAATATCCCCATTAAAGAACTAGAGAATAATATATACTTAATAGAATATATTATTAATTATAAGGAACCTAGGAGGAACTAATAGTACTTTATTAAGTAGAAAAATTATAATAATACTAAGAATTCATAGGAGCTATAAAGGAATATTACTATAGAGTTAAAGTAATCTTATAAGGTAAAACTAGAATAATAGAGTTATAGTAATTATAGAGAAGTAATAGGGAGGTAATAAATAGTATACTTAATAATAAAAGTATGGGAGTTAATCTACTATTTTATAATAAAAAGCCTAACCTAAAAAGAAAAATAGAGTATTATACCCAAAAATAAGAAGTACTAATAATAGCCTACTAGGGGTACTTTAGTAAGTCCTTAGCACCCTCACTAGTAAGGGGCCTACTCCTCTACCTCCTCCTTCTCCTCCTCTTCCCTCTTAAAAACCACAATAAGAATATTATAATACTATAAAGTATTAGTACTAAAGTAATAATAAGTAAGTACTAAATAATATTAACTTATATATTTTATATAGAGAGTAAATATTTCCTCTAAGTGGGTAGAAATAACCCTAAGTACCTATACCTAGGTAATAACTAGTACCTTAATAGTAGTATAGTAATACTCTATCTTAAGTATCTACTTAGTAGCCTTAATAACTAATTACTTACTACTAGTAGCCTAGGACTTAAGGGTGACTACCCAGTACTCCTCTAGGACCTAGTCCTACTCTTAGTCTTAAGCCTTTCTCTTCTTAATTAAGAGATTAACTTTATTTTTTTTACCCTAAAGAGCCTTTTTAATTACTAGTTAGGTAGTAATAAGTTCCTCCTAAGTATTAATTAGGTAATAGAGAGATAAAGGAAGAGTAAAAATAATTACTTTATAATTAGTATACTAAGAGGCCTTATTAGGGGCCCTCTAGGCCTTATTTATAAGGACTTTAAAGTAATTAACTAGGCTAATTATAACATAGGTAAACTACTAATAATTAATAAAGCCTTAAAGCTAAGAAAAAAGAATAATTTATATTAATATAGGCCTTATTATTACTAGAGCTAGCACAATACTTATACTTAGTAGAAGTAGCTATATTAAATATATTAAATAACTACTAAGAACCCACTAGAGGGGTAATAATAACTTACTCTCAATCTCAAAATAGAGACAAAACTCCTAGCCAGGGCACTAAAGGGACTAGTAGTATAGGCAGTAGTAATAAGTAAAGCCCTAGAGGGCCTTCTTAGAGTTAATATTCTCTAATATAATAAAATTAATAAAGGTATTTAAATAAATAGAAGGAAAAAGAAGAAAAAAGAGAGTAGAGGGGGGGTAATAGTAGTGGTAGTAATAATAGTAGTATAATTAGTAATAAAATTAGAGAGAAAAAGAGGAAGAGTTTTAGGCTATAAAAAATTAGAGGGATATTTATATAATTTCCCATAAAGAGTAAAATTTAGGAGTAATATAGTTAAAAATATAATATTGCAATATTTTATACTTATATTAATAGGAGGTAATTATTAGAGAAATAGTAGGTTATTACTAGGTAGCTTATATTTAATAATAAATAACTAAAAATATTAATAAAAGGAGTTAGTAATAATAAGGCCTATAAGGGTCCTAAAAATATAGGAATAATAGGAAATAATTACCTTAGAGAAGGGCTTTTAAAAGTAATAAAAACTTCACAGAATAATATTAACTTTTATAACTATTTATAATAAGGAAAGTACCTATTATAAGTAGAGGAGTATAAGAGTATTTATAAGTAACTACTAAATAACCCTAGGTATAATAAAAGAGCTTTTTAAATAAACTAGTCCCTTATTACTAAATAATAAACTATAGGGGTAATTATAAAAGAGTATAGTAACTCCTAATTAACTACTCCTCTAAACTATTAGGAGGCCCAAAGAAGAGTCTACTTATCTATAATTTAAAATACTAAACTATAAAATATAGAGACTATAAATAATTAGAATAGTAGAAGTATCTTACTAGGGAGCTACTAGAGTAATACTTATAGTTTACTTAAGGGGCCCTAAGTCAAAATATTAATTAAAGTATAGGAGTTTATAAATAAACTAATTAAGAAATAGAATAAACTATTAAAAACCCTTTAAATAACCTCTAGTTAACCCCTAATTAAGAATAGCCTAAGTTTAGAGGGGGAATTATATTATATACTAGAGACTTATAGGGATATCCAAAGACCCTTAGAGACCTATAGGGGCCTCCAGGGACCTCCAGGGACCTAGTGAGTAGTCTCTATATAAGTAATAATAACCCCCCTTAATACTAGAATAAGGGAATTAAAAAAGAATAATTATTTTACCTATACCTAATATATTAACTTCTTTACTCTATACTATATACCTCTAATAACTTAAGAGTCTTCTTTACTTTCTCCTAGGTCTTAAATTTCTACTTAGGGTCCCCTTTAAACACAGAGCTATCTAAAAGCACATTATTAACAGGTTAAACCTTTTTATTCTTTATTTTATATATCATATTAACCTCTCCAAACATATAAGGCAAGTTATTATAAGCACAATCTTATTATAATTTATTATATACTTTTATTAGGGCCTTCCCCAAGAAGTTAGAGCCCTAGTAAGAGTAGTAATAAAGCTTAGTATTATTTACTTCAAAGCTAATACCTAGCTCTAAGTCAAATAAGCATACAAAAAACAGCGGGCATTTTCCAGTAGCAAGCAGCCTTTCTCAAAGTTTAGGATTTATAAAGAACTTTAGTAAGTTAACTTTATATAATACACACTACTTATAACAATTCCAGACATTAGGGTCAAATCTATTAATAACTTATTATAGGGTTTAAGTATACTTAAATCCTCTAACTCTAAGGATATTAACTACTATTTTCTAGTCTCTAAAGAGTATAGCCTCACTATAAACTAAAAGGTATTCTATAGTTCTAAATATAATAATCTCAGTACTATTATAGAATTTAATATAAATTAACTTACCTTTTCACTATAAAAATAACTAGTCTATATTCTTATTTTATTCTTAAAAAAAAAAGAAATTTACTAGGATAATTTACTAATAACTTTAAAACTTTCTCTAATTCTATATAAAATATATAATATAATAATAAGTAACTCTTTTTCTTCCTTATTTAATATTTATACCTATAAAATTCTATTAGGAAAAGTTTATAATAATTTAATTGGGACTTATTCTTATAGACTTAATAATTATAATAATATTCTTAGAGTTCTATAATTACTTATATAATAGTCTTAGTCCTAGGGGTAATTACTTATTTAAGGGAAACCTTAAATAAAGTTTAAAAAGTATTATCTCCCTTATTAAATACTACTAGAATTTTTTCCCCCTCCTCTAACTCTTCCTAGAGTAAAAAATTAAAATCTCTAAAATTAATCTCTACTATAAGTAGTACATTATCCCCTTCTTTACTTAGTTAATTATTAATTCCCAAATTTATTAAGCCTTTTATTATATTAAGAACTATAGTAGAGGCCTCTATTTCCCCTTCTTTATAAGAATTAAATAAGCCTACTAAGTATAAATAAAGTTAATAGAATTAGGAAGGACTATTATAAATTACCTAGTAGAGTTTATAATATAAAATATTAAGGGGGTATAAATTTTATAATTATTAGCCTAAAATATACTAATAACCTAGGTTAAAGAGTACTTAAATATTATCTTAATATAGACTATAAATAGAGTACCTAAAATTATATTTTTTAATATCTTACCCTAGGAACTAATAAAGAATAATATATTAAATATATAATAGCCCCTAATATAAATATTCTCTATTATTATACTCCTAAATATAATTATAGTTTATATATTTATATACTCTTTAATACTTAAGTATATAAGAATAATACTCCCTTATATATTATTATAATTTATATAATCCTCTAAAATAATATTAATTACTACCCTAATATTAATAATTCTATACTACTCTAAATTATAAGCCTACTTAATTCTTATAATAATTTAAAAGTATAATATAATAAAGTCCTATATAATTAGAATATAGTATTAGTAAGTAATTACAGTATATAATAAATAACTAGTAACTTTATTAAAAGAGGTAATTAATATATTTAGGTCTTCCTCTAATTAGCCCCCTAGTAAAATAATATTTATAATTTAAATATATATATCCTAGCTAATTAGGCTACTTTTCTAAGGAGTAGGAATTTATTATAAAAGCCCTTAAGAACTATAAAATAAATTTATAAAAGTACTAAGAATACTAACTACTAATTAATAGAGAAAACTAGGTTTAATTACTATAATTAAACTTTCCTCTTACTTAACCTAATCTAGTATAATATCCTTACTAAGTTCTAGAAATAATAGTCTATAAATATATCTATAAGGGCAAGGTCCTATTATAAAAATTACTCTATAAAATATATCCCTTATAATATCTTTATTAATATAAATAGTAGGAGTATCCACTTTAAATACTTCTATTATAGTAGTCTCTTCTATATAAACCTAAGTATAAATATAAGTTTTAATAGTACTAACTTCCTCCTATATAGAGTTCTTATACTAGGATATAGGAATAAAGTCTACCTAAGTATTATTCTACTTTTATATTTCCTCTATAAAATAACTACTAAAGCTAGGAACTTTAATAATATATTCTAGTAAGTCCTTTCTAATAGGAATAAATATATCCAACTAATATTTACTATTATATAAAAAATAATCTTAAATAATTAACTTTATATATTTATATATAATATTATTATAGTCCTACTATACCTAGTAAAGAAAGAACTCCAGGATAATTACCTTTATATTTACTCTCTTAATTTATAAGTTCTTAGTAAGAATTCTTCCCTCTATTATTATAGTGAATTTATTAAGTTCCTAAATAATTACTTATAGTGTGGGATTACTTATTACTACTAGGTCCTTATCCTCATCTATAACTTCCTCTACCCATAACTCCAACAGCAGTATTAGTAGGCACTCCTAAATTAAGTCTATAATATAAACCTTCTTATTAAAATAAATAATAGGGTAAAGAGAAGTATAATAATTTTAAAATTAAAATTAAGTTACTATATTAATTTCTATATTAGTAAAAAGAATTATAACTAGTATATTAAATATAATTATATAAATATTAAGAATATTATAAATAATATTCTCTTTCTCTTCTATAACTTAACTTTATGGGAGTATCTTAGGGGGTACTAAGTTTATAGCCCCTTATATAATATACTAGGTATACTTATTTATATTATATTAGCTCTTAAGTTAGGATTCCACTATTCTAAATATAGGAAAATATTTATAAAGCTTAAGTACTCTAATCTCTAATTACTTAGTTTCTTTTATACTAATTATAAGAATTAAAAAGGAAATAGTTATTAAATTATACTAGCCTCTATAGTGTTTATTATTAATATTATTATTAGGAACTTAAATATAGAGAGAGCCCTAGAGATTCCTAACCTACTAAGTTCCCCTTTTAAAGTAATAGAGGCCTTAATTAGCAAAAGCCCTAACTACCTCATAATTCCTTATAATATATTTATCCTCTCTATAAATATAATAAGTATTAGGGTTATTAATAATAATAAACCTAGGAAATTATAATTAAAAAGTAGAGTCTTAATTAGTAAAGCCTAAGTAACCTCCTCTTAAATTAAAGAGACCTTAGCCTCTCTTACTATAAATTAAACCTCTACTATATAAATTACTATTAAAATATAAGTACTATATTATAAATAATATAAATTAGTTCTTAATAATATTAGTAGTATATATATTTATATTATCCTATGCTTATTAGGGAGTATTTATATAATAACTAGTTCTAATTTACTTAATCTCTATATTCTCTAAGTAAGTTATAAAATTATCCATCTAGGCCTTCTAATTAACCACAGGGAAGGTATTCTCAGCTACCTTAGTCTTTATAAATATAACTTTTAGCTTCTTATATTTAAGAATAATAATAGTAGTACTAGGAGCTTTATTAATTAAGATACTATATAATTACTTATATACTTAGTTTATTTAGACTTACTAAGTAATAATAGCCTCTATTTAAACCTAAGGAACTAAAAGTAGGGCCTTATAATCCCTATAGAGAGTCTTTAAAATATATTATATTACTTATTTAGAGAAATAATAAAAAATAATATAATTAACCTCTAAATTAAGAAGAGGATCTAGTTTTTATTTATAGGCCTTATTATAGAGATTACTAACTTTTATAAGGAATTTTAAAATATTATTTAGCTTATTAACTTTAAGACTAAATATAAAATTTTAAAGCTCTTTATTAAAGTCTTAATAAGTATTTAAATTTATAATATTATATATTTTAAAGAGAGTATTTTTAAAATCTACTTAATCTTTATATATTATAATTAGGCTTTTAATAATTTACTAATATAATTTATTATAGTACTAATTAACTAAAATTATTATTTTTTTATTAGTTCTCTTATAAATCTCTATATAGAATTTATAATTATTTAGGAAATTAGAAATATTATTATTAATAAACTTAGGAATTTCTTAAATATAAAGAATAATAGGGACTACTAATTATTATTTCTATATAATTTTAATTAATTCCTTAATTACTTAAGTTATATTAATAATAAGAGAGAAGAATAGGCTATTATTAATAAACTAGAATTCTATTCCTATAGAGTAAGTCTCTATAATATAATATTACTTATTATTCTTAAGAGCTCTAAAAATAGGGTCCTTTTTATTATTATTATACTTATTATAAATATCCTCACTAATATAAACTTAGTACTTAATATAAATAATTTAGGTTTATAAAAGTATAACTTCTTTAAACTCTCTATTTTTAAAAGTAATAGAATAAAGAGCTTACCCCTAGATATTCTTAAAGGTAATTCCCTTATAGGGCTTATTTTATAAAGTAGAATTCTTTAACTTAGAAGAGTTAAAAGTAAATATACTAACTTCTAGGACTCCCCTAGTTTTCTTAGAATACTATTTTAATATATTAAATATAATAATTAAGGTAAATTTTTAATAACTTATAATAAGTATATATTATTATTATTAAGGTTAATATTCTTTAATTCTTATTTTACTAAGTAAAAATAAAGGAAATTTTTATAATTTAAGTTTATAAATAAGTAAGCTTATAAGAGGAATAAGGATTTTAGTCCTTCTTTATTAGTATTAATTATATTCCTTATAGGCTAGGGGTGGTCGCGGCTATTATTCCTCCTATAAGTGCGCAGGCTCTTTTCCTTCTTATAAACTAGGGATAATTATAGCCTCTATCCCTTCTATAAATTTACTAACTTATTTTTCTTTAACTTCTATAGGTAGTATAATACTATAATCTTCCTAAATATATAAAATTCTTATTATATAATAACTAAAATAAGGTCTAAATTCCCTTAATTAAACTTATTAATTTAATTAGAGTTATTTATTTATTATTTTATTATTAATTATTAATTATTATAATAAAGAAAATAAATACTAACTCTACCTACTATTAAGAAATAGAGAAAGGGAAAACTTTTTAAATCCATGGATTCTAAAATTATCACAACTAAGCTTTCAGGGTCTCAAGTATTCCCACCAAAAACAGCAACTATATAACTATTATACCTACTATTTCCTCGTAGTTAGGTCTATAATAAAGTTCCTAAATACCTAGCTATTATCCTCTTTATCTCTAGCCTTATACTCACAAAGTAAAAAATCTATCTAGAAGTTAGAATAATATATTATATACTATATTAATAGTAAACCCATTTATATAGTATAGAAGTATACCTCTTTTAAGTACTCCCCTAGAGGAATCCTTAAAAGAGAAGAATCCACCTCTAGGCACTATTAAAATAGACTAAGGATATTATAAGAATAAAGAACAATAAAACTACACACACTCACACATCTACATAAGAGTATTATAGTATTATAGCTTTGCACCTATAAGCCTTAGAATAAAGAAAAAGAGCTTAAAATAACTGAATATATTATTATAAATACAATCCTAAAAAACTTAATTAAAAGAATAATAATTCACTGAGAAAAATTGAACTTAAACTACTATACTACTTATATTATTATACTAATAATAATACTAACTCTATCTCTATTCCTCCGCGGGATTCTATTTATAATAAATAACTAACTAAGCTACTTAATAAGCCTCCTTATAATAATAAATTTCACTGCCCTATCTCAATACTAATACTATTAAATATAGTTATAATAATTTAATAATAGAAATATATATTAAAGTATATACTAATATAGTACATAGACTACTTTAGAGGTCCGGATCCGCTTGGACCCACATGAACCCACATAGACCCACTTTAGTAGTCCGTAATAGACTAATATAGAGCTCTATAGAGGTCTAAGTATAATAATAAGAGGTATAATAAGTTAGAAATATTCCTACCTTTCTAGTTAAATAGTTAAGTAAGTAAGACTTTAATAAATATATATATTTCTTATTCTTATAAATTCCTCTATTTAAATA
>JAXISO010000681.1:0-14119 GCA_036785465.1 Colletotrichum agaves | reverse complement strand
TAATTATATAATAGGAAGTAGCCTTAGTAATTAAGAATTATAAAACTTAGACTAAGGGTAACCTTAATTAATATTAACTTTAAGAATTTATTTAACTACTATTAGTATTTATAATACCTTGAAAATTAATTTTACTAAACTTTATTATTAAACTTCTAAAGTCTAAGGAATTAATAATTAAAGTATAATTTAATAGTATACTAGTTATTTTTAATTAACTTATTAAATATAACTACTTTGTACTATATATAAGTTTAGGTATAGCTAAGGAATTTATATATATATTCCTTAAACCTATAATTAGTAAATATAGGTTACTAAAGAAAATTATACTAAATAGAAATACACTCTTTATATTTAAGGTTTAGAGATTTATAACTTTATAACTAGGAGCTAATTATAACCTCTTAGTAAAATTCTACTTATAAACTAATAAATGAATAAAGAGAATTAATTAAATTATAATAATTTACTTATACTATTATACTAACTATTTATAAAGAAATTAAGCTTTATTATTATTAATAACTTAGTTTACTTATAATAATTTAATAAGAGAAAGTATAAAAGAATTATTATTTTACCTAAATTATAAATTTAACTTAAATACCTATAGAGAATATAAAGTAGGTTTAGTAGTACTTAAAGTTATAGTAAATATTAATAAACTAATAAAAATCCAAAATTAATTACTAAAGGAATTCAAATCTAGTTAATAAAGTATATAATAATATATTAATAAAATTAAAGTTAAGAAACTAATTCTAGACAAGGAAAACAATATCCATATTGTTTAGTATAATATTTAAACTAAGTAACTAAGTATTAAATTAGACTATAAAAAATATAAACCCTTTAGAATTATTGGAAAGGAATTACTAATTAACTATAAACTCTTATTATAGAATATAATAAAGTATTATTTAACCTTTTATATTTTATTACTTAAAAAGGTACTAAATAGTATATAAATATAAGACTATACCAAAGTTAAATTGAATTACAAATATAAGATAGAATAAATTATTAATTATATTTAGGGAAAAGGAAAAGAAATAAAATATTTTATAAAATAGAAAAAAACTATAAATATAAAAACAATATATAGGAATTAGTATTATATCTTAAAAATATAAATAATAAAAAATAAAGATATTAGATATAATAAAACTAGAGACTACTAATAATAGAGAAAAATAAGCTATAATACTAATACCTCTTATTTAATTAGGAACCCCTAAAATTATAAATTCTCTATTAAAAAGTTAAGAGTAGTAGAATTCCAGGGCCCTTAATAATATAATATATAACTTTATATATAATAAGTAGAAATAATTATATATAGAGAGGTTTAATCTCTATTCTTTTAATTACTAATATCTTATATTATTATTCTTTATATAAGGTATAAAATAACTTAACTTAATTTTAAGTAAAGATTATAAGTAAATATATATCTATCTAGCCTATAAAGAATAAAATAACTTGACCTAAATTTATTTCTTTTAATAACTTTAACTTATAGTTAAAAATCCTTTATTATTAGTTTATTATGAATTCTATTTAATACTTTATAATTTCTTTAATTTATTAAATAGCTTTAAAAGCCTCTCTTATATAATTTTATATTATACTATATATAATAAACCTACAATTTACGACTTTAATTCTTTTTACTATCTTAGTTATAAAGCTTTTAGGTAATAATATAAAATAGATTTACTTTATACTTAATAAAAACTCTAATTAAGTTTTTATTTCTCTTTTCCTTACTTTTTATAAAAAGTATTATAGTTATAATATATTAATTTTAAGAACTTAAAAGAAATATACTTTAAAGTATAATTAATACTTTTTAGTTATTAGTTTCTTTCTTATTTTTTAAAAACTCCTATATTATATTAAATGCTTCCTCTTAAAAGTTACCCTTTATCGTCTTCCTCCTATATTATAAAACCACCCTGCTGCCTAACTTGCATTAAAACATCAAATATAAGGTCCTTAGGTAAAGTGCGTATAACTCTTTGTGCCGCAACCTGATCCATCAGCTCTCCACGGCGGCTGATAATACTTACAACCACCTCTTTCATTTTGTGATCATGATCCTCATCAGAGCACGAGTCGTATACTTCTTTCGCCGCGCGAAGAAACTGTTCCGTGTTCCATTGATCTTCCGCCTCCGCTTGGAACTTGTTCAACGCCATCGTTTGGAGGCCAGCGATGCCGTATTTGCGTGAGAGCGCGTAAACGTTTGCGTGAAGCACCAGGTTTCCTTTTTCGACTTCACTCGGAGCTTCGCGCTTGGTAGCGTCGCTGTCATACGCAGACGCAGAAGGTGTCTTCGTTTCAAGGAAGGCGCCACCGCCTTCAATCTGGGTCTCCCTAGCGTGGATTTGAGGCGGTTCTTGTGCGGTTGGTGATGACACGCTGTCGCCGTGAGGATCAGGTGAAGTGATACTTCCGGTTTCCTTGGCCTGCGCCTTTGCGCGCTTCTTTTGCTTCTTGCTAAGTCGCTGGGGCTGGGGCGGTAGGAAATCGTCCAGCGTCTCGCCAAGATTATCTGCGCTGACATCCTTCTCAAGGGGCCGGTCATCAGACTTTACGGATCCATTCGGGTCTTCGTCGTCCATAGCATGCCCGTTGGAAGCATCATTCATGTGAGTGTGACTGTTCACCTGCGGGGTGTCGGTTGGCTCAGAGGGGTAGTCCAGGTAGTAGAAATAGCGAACAACCATTCCGACCGCCTTCGGGTCGTCGTCAGACAAATTCAGACAGCCATCAGATGCGTGCTAGAGGAATACATGTTACTCATGTCACTTCAAAGAAGTACGCAGCTTCTCTACTCACTTCGGGCATGATGTCTCGGCATTGTGAAGCGAAGTACTTGGACCTCGGACACACAACAGCCTTGTGAACGCGATACTGAGCCTCGCGACTAGTGATTGTGAGATCCGAGAAATCCGAAGTCTGAAAGAGCCTGTAGCATCCCTTAGCTATTGTGATCCTGTAACGGTTTCTCTGCTTACTGCTTCAGCGAGCTTCTCAGCTCCTCGACAGAATCAACGCTCATCTTGACGGAAATGCACTTGTAGAAAGTGTGATGATAACAGTCAAGATAATTAGAAACCTCAGGTGAACGTTGGGAAACAGCGGCGTCGGGACGCTACTTATATTTTCATCGGGTCGTCTGCATTTACTCGACTCCTGACGGAGTGACGAGCGCGGATCAACCCACCCATTGTAAAGAGGTATACAGAACTCACCGGCTCTTACCACGGCCAAACGGCAGAGAGAAATATCATGCGCATTTGGGCAAAAGTGAGGCGGTTCTGCTCATCTTCGAGCCCAATTGAAAAGTACTGTCCATTGCACTCGCATTCAGGGCGGAATGATCCTCACAGTCTAGCCTCCAGGAATGGTGCCGCACACGGCAGCCTCACTTAATCCTTTGTGTGATCTCCGTGTCTGAACCTACGTTTGGCGAGATGTTGCCCGGCGCCGCGTCTCCATCTGCACCCCGAACCACTCGTCCATGGCCAGTGTTATTTCGCGTCGCCCGACGTAAGCAGACGGCAGCAATGCATCGAAACATGGACACGCAAACGACCAGTCAATAAGTCCCGAGCAGCGCCTGAAATCTAGCTCGACTCACCGAAAGCCAATCGTGCAGCCAACACAAGGACACCCTCTTTGTGAAATGGTGCGGTGCGGGGGAACCTATCGCCTAACGAGGCATCTGCAGAGTCGATGGGGGCGTTAGGCAACAGGGCTGGCTAGGAGGAGTACGCAGTGCGAAAGTCGTTTTCGGCAAAATTAGGACATGATGTTGTCTACTCGCCCTGCATCCATAGCACAGACACAGTGAGTCGGACAAGGCAAAAGCATCTGCGTCGTTATTGATGAGATCGCACCTGAACATGGACAACGTCGTCGATGACTAAATTTCGCGGAAATAGGACGCACAACAGCAGCGCTCTCTCCCAACGAGTGAAGGGAACGCAAGCGTTATGTCCCGAATGAGTACGCGGAGGCTCCTCAAGAGGAATCTACCCGCGCGTCGTGGCTTTTTCCTGAGTGCATTCCAGACGACGTATTTGGCAGCCCGGCCAAGATCGCTACGTCACAGACGTCACAGACGGTCTTCATTCCATAAGTTGCAAAAGGTTAATCAACTCGCTGCATGGATGGATGGACTTCAAAAGGCTTGGGTAGTGTGCTCTGTAGTATTACTGCAGCTTTCTGGGTCTCGAGCGGGGCCCCGCGTTCTCGTCTGCGAGGATGTCGGACTTCCTCTTTGGGAATCCTCCGACGATGCGTAGTGCGCAACTTGGTCCGTATAAGAGAAGATACTGATTTCTCTCCGTCGACAACAAGGTCTAAGCATCATCAACGCACTGAATGGCATTCGCCAATTTGAATTGCGGTTCTCTGCACTTTATACATTTATTCAGGCTTCTTCTCACCGCCGCTGACGTCTGCATTAGAGCAGTCGCATACAATTATTCCTATCGCAACCACGTCGTAGCTACGTGCCGGCAGTGCTCCTCCATGTGAGCAATACTTGTCTGAGATAACTAAACATGTCTTGTACTCTGAGAATCCGCCGGATCGCTCGGTCGCCTGTTGCCTCTCTTCGTCCCGCTCAACGACGCAGCGTGATGATGGGCGGCGCATCAGGTACTCAAGTGCCGAAGAAAGAGGGCGACATCTCATCCGTCTTCGTTTCACTCTCAGGCGAGACTCGAGAGCCCTTACCCAACCGATTCAGCGTTCTCAAGCAAGACCTTGTAGCTGGGCACGAAGATGCCGTGGTTAAATCCTGGGGAAGGTTGCTCCGATCACTCAGGGAGGAAAACGAGACGATCGCCTCAAAAGGGCCTGCCATCATTCCCAGCATCGATTTCCATGATCTCGATGGCGACTTGGAGAGACTGAGGAGCGAGATCAAGAAGCGCGGCGCGGCCGTAGTAAGGGGTGTAGTAGACGAGAAGGAGGCTCGAGGATATAAGGAGGAGGTCGAGGCTTATGTCCAGAAAAACCCCCTCACGAAAGGTACACCTGTCAAATTCATCACGCAATGAAAGAGTCTCAACTGATAGCCGAAGCCTTCCCCGCGGATAATCCCCAAGTGTACGAGCTTTACTGGTCGCTTCCTCAACTCAAGGCACGTGGCCACCCGAACCTGCTCAAGGTCCAAACGGCTCTCATGCGTGGTCTCTGGAACAAGTCCCCGTCGGATGCTGTTTCCCTTCAACCTCTCACTTACGCGGACCGCCTGCGGATTCGCCAACCCGGCGACGCGACCTTTGCCCTTGGCCCGCACATCGACGGAGGCTCCCTCGAGCGCTGGGAACGAGAGGGCTACGGAAAGACGGGCACCTACGACGCCATATTCCGCGGGGACTGGGAGGCGTATGACCCGTGGGAAGTCGGCCCGCGCGTGCATGCCGTGCAGGACCTATACAACGGCGCGGGCGCGTGCAGCATGTTCCGCATGTTCCAGGGATGGTTAAGCATGAGCGCGAGCGGTCCGCGAGAGGGGACTCTACTGGTCAACCCCCTTGTGCAGCACACCACGGCGTACCTGCTCTTGAGGCCATTTTTCCAGCCAATCAACGAGGACGTCGAGAGTGAGGCGTTCCTGAGAGAGGGCAACTGGGTGTATACGGGTAGCGAGGCGATGTCTTCCGAGCTGCATGGCGCTACGCCGGGACATTGTCAGGAGTTGACGGAGGAGCTACATCCTCACCTGGAGCTTGGTAAGACAATGGTGCACATGCCGAAGATCAAGCCAGGCGATTTTGTGGTCTGGCATGCGGATTCGATTCATGCGGTTGACATGGTCCATGAGGGAAAGGGCGATTCGAGCGTCTTGTATATCCCCGTGTGCCCACTTACGGACCAGAACGTCAGCTACCTGAAGAGGCAGAGGGAGGCGTTTCTGAGGGGGCTGCCTGGACCGGATTTCCCTGGTGGCAAGGGAGAGAGCGCACATGTTGGGCGACCTGGCGAGGATGCCATTGTCATGCCTGAGGCGAGAAGGGCTATGGGATTGGGCAGGTTAGAGGTGGCAGGCGAGGAAGAGGGAGAGAACGCCTTAGTTGAGAGGGCGAATCAGTGCTTGGGCTTCTGATGGGTAAAGAGATGGCATTCTTTTTTGCAGTTTTGACCAACCTTGAGATGAAGAGACAATGCCCTCGGTATGGTTCGTGGTGTCGAATATTGAGTAGTATCTTGCGTTGCCCTTCGTAGATATGACTTGCCCGATTGCGTTTGTCGCGGCGTTGACTTACGTCTCAGGCGCGAAAAGTCATTTACCACAGTGGTTTTGACGATAACCGTCCATGCTGTTCTACGTATGCCTGTCTATTCTGTAGTCATGATGCAGCCTTCTTCCGCAGGACAAAACCATAGTAATCAAACGAGCTCTCGCCCCCTGGCAACACATCCATTTCGAGATCCCACAGCCCTTCAGAGTTCAACAGCGGCTTCATAAAGTGAGGCTGGCGGTACGTGATGTACAAGAAGACGCCGTCGTCTTTGAGAGCACGATGGACCTCGCGAAGGTAGCGGCTTGTGTTGTCTTTGACGTCATCGGGTGGCGACCAGGGAGAGCCGTGTATCATGGCGTCCATCGTGCCCTTGTCGAAGGCGACGTCGATGGACTTTGTGGGGGCAGCATCGAGCATGTCGCGAACGTCGGCCCAGCGCCATTCGATGCCGCCAAGGGGTCCGTGGCGGGATTTCATGAGCTCGACCACGATTGTGGAGAAATCAAGACAGACCTGATTCCTGTAGCCACGCTCTACTAGGTCTGCGGGGATAGTCTGGGGTTCCGTTGTTAGTGCGGGTAGCTGAAGATTAGACGATTTATGAGATTGGATGAGGGAAAAATCAGCTCAGATGAGAACTGAGGATGGATCGGACATACGCTGTCACCAGAGCCGAGATGCATGATGCGCGGCGCCGTCTCGGGGCCGCGCATGGAGAAAAGGTGTTTCTGGAAGTAGGGTTCCAAGGCGGCAAAAGTGCGGAACCATTCGTGCGTCGGGTTGGAGCCGTCCGACTTTGTGTAACGCTCGTTCCAGAACTCAGGCGTGGCCAGGGCCTCGGCCTCGCTTAGTTCGCCAGGCATATTGTAACTGAGCACTTGAGGTACCAAGAACGGCTGGCGAATGCTTGTTGATATAAGAAGCGTTCCCAAGACCAAAGACAGGCGAGCGAGCAACAGGATCGTGATGTGGCAGGTGACGGCGAAACTGCGGTTGAAGAGGCTGGAGAAGAAAAGAAGAAAAAATGACGTGTCGGTCGGTACCTTACCTATCGCTCGAGCGGAATAATCTCCGATAGTGGGCCTTTCAAAAGCTTCTATTATTGGCTGTCGGAGTGGATACGGGTGATGTTCGGACAATGGAAAGTACGTACTCGAGCGGTTTTGACCCCTCCTCCTAATGAGGGGTTGAAGATTCCGTGGAGAAAGAGTCATGTTGCACCTGAAGAAACGTACCCTCGTCTCCAAACAGAATCAATCGTCCAATCGTTGACTTCCGCATCGGAGAGCGACGATTGGGTGTGATTTGATAGATGCCTTCAAATCTGCCATGTCTTCTTGGAATGGTTTGAAATATCGTGGGGTTCCAGCAGCTGGCTTGTTTACGAGTTCACATAGAAGGCTGTAATTTAAGCTCACTGATGTTCTTACGAATGTGTTACTTTTGAAACTCTTACTCAGGCATCATGTTCATTATGTCTATGACTTTTGCTAAACAAACCCCATCCAATCCCGATATTCATCATACCGGGCGCCATCCTGTGACGATTCATGCCTCCGCTCACCAAATCGAACCCCGTTTACTGCTGCTGAGACTTCTGGTGCTGCTCGACGAAGGGGCCCATGAAGGGACTGAGATAGTCGGCCTTGCCGAGTGGGACACCCTCCTTGCGCAGGATGCTATAGGCGGTCTGGACATGGAAGAAGAAGTTGGGCATGCCGTAGGCAACGAGGTAGTCGCGCGCGGGGATCTGCATTTCACCCTTGCCGAAGCCGAGGCCGAGAGGGACGAGGGCGTCGGTGCGAGCCTCGAAGGTCTTGGGGTCGGCGGCCTTGACGAGGGCGAGCGTGTGCTCGACGCGTTTGCGGAGGTCTGCGACGTTGTCGAACTTGTTTTCGAAAGCCTCGGGCTCGCTGCCTTGGACGCGGGCGACGATTTTCATGGCGCTGTCGGTCGCGACGTGGTACTGGAAGGTGAACGGGAGCATGTCCTCGGCGAGCTTGGCTTCGAGCAGCGTTTTCAGGTCGATGCCCTTCTCCGCAGCATGGGCCTCAGCCTTGGCCAGGATGTTGAGCAGGGCGTTGAGTCCCGCAGTGAGAAGGGGGATAGAGGCGTCGTAGAGAGTGTAAGTCATTTTGACGGTTGGGCGGGTTTACCAGCGCAGGTTGAAACTTGTGTGGAAAATGTAACGGCTAACAGATAGTGACTTGAGGCTTGATGCAGGCTGGCAAAGAGATTCAGGTGGGATGCTGAATCGGTTTATATGCCAGCAGCAAAGTCACCAAGGTGAGAAAGGGAGAGGGAGGCTGATGAATAATGGAACCTTCCACCTGTCCTCGAAAGAGCGGTGGAATGTACGACGTGGTGATCGGAGGTTTCTGTCAATTTCGACGGGCGGGGCCGGTTGACTAATGGACGCGTCCCTGCATGTTGGATTACTGCGTACACTGGACTGAATATGGTGGACAGTAGCTGCCGAGGACAAATGACATGGCAAAGAAACACTGGTTTCCATACCCACAGAGCAGCGAGTGGTAGGAGCGCGTTCGCTGAGCCGACCCTTTCCAGCAGGCGGCCATGTCGTGTCTCTGTTGCAGCTGCTGGTTTGCTGCCTGAGAAGTGCGGGAATGGGAAATACAGAGACGAGCGGGTACTACTTCCCGGCGGGCGCTGACAAATTGGAAATTGAACCACGCATTACTCCTCCGCCGCCAGAGGTCCGAGTCATTGCCGCGGGGATTCAGCATTACATACGGCTCGGACGCATTTGCATCCGAACCTTCACTGATCCGGGATATATCTCAGGCGTTGGGATTCTCCGCGAGATTCTGTGGTTTCGCAGACGTTTAAAAAGGGAGTCTGTAATGTCCACGGTGAAGTTTGGACCTGACTGATTGTGAATATGACGAACGGGACGGCTCGCAGAACGTGGGGTCAAGAGCCAAGTTCAGATTGGGTTCCACGACCAATGCTGATCGATCTCAGTCTCAAATATATAGCCAATCGGGCTTTTGCAAGTGCAATAACGCCAAAAGCTTAAATGGCCGGCGCCGAGTTCTGAGATGGACTGATGGGGAGTTCCAAAGTCTCGCAATACGGTAAGGCTATTGCGTGCTTCATTGTGAAATGTGAAAGGATTGCCGCACAGGTCATCATCATTGGCAATCAGACGTTCGGAGATGGACAAGGGTGTACTATTCCCGAATGCTACCTGGTTATTCAAGCCACGGTACTTAAGTTGGTTTGGCTTGCGTCCTGCATAGTGTTGAGCAATAGTATGGCTAGCGATCATGGTGCTAAGTACGAAACTGATTGATTGGTGTGTAATTAATTAATGTGCTGAAAAATAGTGCATATACTAAGAAAAAGGAGATTATATAGAGTTAATATAAATATCCTATATTTAGGTATAAATATATATCTCTAAATATTTAATTTATATATTTTATTTATAGTAATATAGACTTAATATATTCCCTTAGACCTTAAAATAAGGTTATTATAAGGTTTATATAATAATAATTATATTTATATTTATTATTCTTATTATAAACTTATTTTAAAGTTAATTATTATATTTATATTATATATATTTTATTATTATTTAAATTTATTATAAAGATTCCCCCTTAAATTAGGCTTAGAGTATTTAGTTAAATAGTATAGTTTATTATTTAATTAAGTATACTTAATTGAAAGAATTAATAACTTAATTTAAGGTTTTAGGTTTAATTTAGGGTTATAAATTTTTACTAATTACTATTTTTTAATACTATTAAAATATAAATTCTAATTACTTTAATTATAAAATTAAGAATTATATATTTATGAATTATTAGTAGAGTTTTCTATTTATTAAGACTTTAGTTCCCTAATTTTTAAGATTTCTTATTAAAATAATATTTATTTAGGCTAGGTATAAATCCTAGAAGGGGTTTTAGTTTTTCTTTTATTATTTTAATATTTATTATATAGTAATTTATATTATTAAAATATAAAATCTTATAATAGAGAGTTTTATTATAGAGTAGAAATATTAAACTTATAAACTTAAATTATATAAAAGAGAATTAAGTAAATATAAGGAAATTTTATAATTAGAGGGGATTTTTATAATTAGATTTTATTTTATTTTATAGCTTAGAATTAAATAACTTAAATAATATATTTTCTAACTTTAAAAATTATCTCTTAGGGGCTATTTTTATTAATTATAGCCCTAATATTTATTATACCTAGTTAAATTATAAATTAACTCTAGTTTTAGGCTAGAAGGGCTTTTATAAATTGATTAATAATTATTTTATTTATTTTAACCTATTTAAATTTAATTTTATCTGTTTTAATCTCTTATTATATTTATAAGTTATTAATATTAATATAATATAATTTACTAGTTATTTAAGGTTACTTAATAATTAATAATTAGAGAGTTTAAGTATTATTATAATATATATAAAAATCTCTATTAAACTTAAATTAAAGTTTATTTATAAGTTAAATAATAGTAAGATACTTTTTTATAGTACTAGAGAGGGCTATTAATTCTACTTTAGTACTAGAGATAATAATTTAATATTATTTTAATAATTTTTATAAAATTAGCTCTTTAAATAATATTATTATATAATTCTAAGTACTCTTATAAGTAATATTATTATTAGTAAAAGAGGTATTTAAAGTATAAAAGAGAAGTCCCTTATTTTTAATATTAAATTTAATTACTAAGTACTTTATTTATTATAAATATATAAAGTATTAATTAGCTACTTTATAATACTTAGTAAATAGGTTTATAGAGAATTCTACTAATTTTAATAATATTCTTATAATATTTAATTAAATAATTATAATTATATAATTAATAAATTTAGATTTATATTAATATAAGTGAATTTTATTATTAGAGGCTTACTTAGAATTAGGAATTAACTTATTAAATACTATAGGGGTTACTATTATTTATAATAAGGTTATATTATTAATATTAAATTTATTATAAATCTTTTTAATATACTTATTAAAATAGAGTTATAATTTATATTATTAATAATTTTAAATAATTTAAATACCTAGGAATATATTTAATTTACCTATTTTTATTATTTTATAGATTAACTTAAGTTTATTAATAATAATTCTTACCTTAGTATAATTTCCCTTTTAAAAGAGGACTATAATATTATTTATAAATATAAAAATTAATATACCCCTTATAATAAAAATATAATTATTTTTATTTAATAGCTTAGTATTTAGGAGTTATAGGGTTATCTTAAGACTTTATTATTATAGGAGAGGTAATTATTAGAGGTTATATAGAGTTTTTTAAAGTATAAGGTATTTATTTAATTTATTAAATTTAGGAGAGTAGTAAATATAAATAACTTTATTTAATATTATATTTATAAAGGTATTTATAATATTAAGTTGGATTAATTTAAGGTTAAATTTTATTATAATTATTATAATACTTCTAAATAAGTATAAGGTAAGTATTAATATATAGGTATTAAGTTTATTTTCTAGTTAAAGGTTTCCCCTTATATAGATTCTTGTTTTGAATTTCCTTAAGTAATTATACTTATTAAATTTATATATAAATACTTATTTAAGGGGAAGGATTTAATATTCCTTTTTAATATCCTTAAGTCTAATAAATTTAAATATTCCCTTATTCTAAATAATTTAATACTTAATATTTATTATAGTTAGCTACTTATTCTAGTATTAATATTTCCTTATTATTATATAATTCATAGGGACTAACTAAAAGTCTTAGTAATAGATTTTACTTAAGCCCTCTACTAAGGTATTTTTCTAATTCTTATTCTTAATTATATTTATTAGTAGTAGGAAATTAGATTAATTTAGAGAAGCCTCTCTTACCTATTTTCTTATTAATAATTCTATAATAGTACTTAACTAATAATTAACTTATTTAACTAGAATTCTCAAATTAAATAAAGTATTCTTATAAGAATCTCTAGGCCTTCCTCTCTTTATTATTATTAAATAGGAAATTAAGTTATCTACTTATTCTAGAATTTTAATTAACTTAATAACTTATTATTACTCCTAGGTAATATTTATCTTTTCTACTACCCCCTTAATTAGGCTAGCTAGGACTACTAAGTATTCTATTAAAGGTATAGGGCTTAGTAATTAAGTATTAGTATTTAATTTAAATTAACCCTCCTTAAAGAATTAAAAATTAGTTTTATAGAGTTAGTTATCTCTATTCTAAAGTATAGAGTTTATTAGTAACTCTTTTATAATTAAGTCTAGGTTCTTAACCTTAGGTTACTTAAATATAAATTAAAATTCCTATCAATATAATTAACTAGTATTCTTAATCCTTAGATTATATATAATATTCTTATTAAAGGTAATATTATAAGTTTAAAGAACTTTACTTAATAAAGATACCTAAATCTAGTAGATATTAATACTATTATAATTATAAAGATAATTAATATATACCCTTAGTAGAGTCTTATTTAAATACTATTTATCCCTCTTATAGGTCTTTATTAATAAATATACTTAATATTTATATCTCTTAAAATAACTAAGTTATAAGAGCTTAGTTTAATAATAAGAAGTATTTAGCTATTTATTAAGCTAGCTATTAATAAGGTCTTTTAGAGTCTTTTATTTATAATAGTAATAACCTAGTTTATTTACTAGGTAAATTATTATTTTAATAAGTTCTAGTACTATAAATTTAGGAAATTATAACTAATATTTTAGAGATCTTATAATCATAAATATAATCCTACTATATCTCTTAATAGGGTTCTAAGTACCTATATAATTCACTAACCTTTTAATAAGTATTCCTTCTATTACTACCTATATATTAAAGGTATTTCTAAGAGCTATATTCTAATTAAATTAAATAATAAAAACTCTAATCCTATATTATTATTTAAAATACATAATAGTTTTCTAAAATAAATAGAGGCTCTCCTTTCTGGTTCTTAGAGTTTATCCCTAAATGAAATCTATCTATTAATTTATAAATAATAGAAAATACTTCTCTCTATTATAAGTATTACTTATAGAGAAAAGGTTAATAATAATATAGTTCCCTAGTACTATAGACTAATAATTAGTAGGTCTCCTTAAAACTTATTAAATTATTTTACTAACTATATAGACTTTATATTTATCCTTAATAATCCTCTTTAATTTAATACTTATAGTAATTGTTATTATTTATTCTAGGCCCCTTATACTTAAGTAGCCTAGTTTTTTATACTATAATTAAACTTTAGCTTTTAAGAATTTCTTATTCTTGGAAAACTTAAACTTAATATATAATTAATTATTACCTCTAATATTAAATTAAACTTACTTAGGTTTATTCTATTCTTCTTCCTAAGAGTAATAAATAATAATATATTATCCTAATTAATAAAATATAAAGTAAAGAACCTCTCTCTTTTTATTTTTAAGGCCTAGGATTTTAGTAGTAAATATAAGGCCTTTATTCTAAAGGACCTTTACTAAGAGTAGTATTATTAAATATAATAAATAATACTATATATTTAAAGTTAGTATACCCTTTTTTCCTATACTACCTTAATTAGACTTAATCTTTATTTTAGTAATTACCTCTATCATAATTATTTCTCTATTTATAAGATTTTACTTTTACTAAGTATAATTAAAATTACTTATATAATTAATATTATTATAAATATAAAATATAATTCTATAATTAATAATTACACTACTCTAGAGAGTATTACTAGTAATAAAGTTTACTATTTCAAAAGTATAGAAAAAGGAAGAATAAATTGATTTATTATTATTTTAAGTATCCTAATTATAAAGGAATA
>JAXISO010000680.1:0-14126 GCA_036785465.1 Colletotrichum agaves | reverse complement strand
ACTAGAGGAGTACTAGGTGGGGACTAGGTAAGTAAGTATAAGTAAAGCCTAGGCTAATATTATCTAGGCATAGCTTATATTAAATAGTAAATTAATAATATAAATAGAGACCTTACTTTTATTATACTAAATATAAACTATATATAAATATTTACTTTTATAAATAGTTTATTTATAAATAATAAGAATTATATATTATAATTATAGTTTTTAATTATACTTACTTAGAAAATTAATTATATAATAATAGACTTTATAATCCATCAAAACTCTATTTACTAGAGTTTTATAAAGTATAAGAGGGTTATATAAATTATTTTAGCTAGTATATTATATAGAATAATAACTGGATTTAATAATAAAATTATACTTAGTATAATACTAAGTAAAATATTTTAGATTCTAGAATTACCCTTAATACTAGTAATTCTATATTTAGATTTAGATTCTCTTTGTAAGTACCTTATATAATCAGGTATTATAAATAAAAAGTAGTTAATAAATAATATTCTAAGTTTATAGGAATTATATAAATATAAAGAGATTTTAGAAGTTCAATAAATTAATAGAAGAGATAACTCTATAAATAAGATTACTAAGTAAGTACTAAACTTAGTATAAGAATAATTGATTTTAATAAATATAAAGTATAAGTATATGTTAAGTAATAAAAAAGAAGCCTAAGAATAGTAAAACATAATTATTTCTTTGATTTATAGAATTTAGTTTCTTAAGTTCTATTTCTTAAGTTTATTTACTTCTTATATAAAAGTAATAATTATAATTAGTTATATATTTCTATTCTAGTTTCTTAAGTTCTATTTCTTATGTCTATTTACTTTTTATATAAAAGTTATAATTATAATTAATTATATAATTTTATTCTATGTACTACTAAATAAGAAGAGGAGTAGTACTGCTTCTAACTTATATATTACTACTACTACTTCTAGTATAACTAGAATAATAAAGTATATAACAAGTTCTACTACTACTACTACCTTTATATAACTACTAACTATACTTAGTATAAATACTACCCTAGTAACTTAGAATCTAGTTATAAGAGTAGAAGTAAAGTTAACTACTATTATAATTATACTTTTTATAGTAAGTATTATTAATTATATAACTATAAGACTAAATAAGTATAATATAAAAGTAGGCCTTATAGTGAATAATCTAAGTAATTAGGAAGTTAATTTCTTAATTAGTAGTAATATAAATCTTTATATTATATAATAGTATATTAATAATTTAAAGTTTATTTTCCTAAAGAAAATACTAAATATTAATATAAGATTAGGTAATTAAAAGGAAAGGTATATATATTAGTAATTAAATATATAAGAAACTAGTAATTACTCTCTTAACTAGTAGAAAGAGTAACTTAGTAAGTACTTCTCTCTATATAAATAACTAAGGCTCCAAGAGAAAATATAGTAGAATAGAAAGTAGGAATTATAAATATAGTTATAATTATATAAGGAAGAAGTAAGGGAAAGTTAGTAAGTTATAAAGTTATTATAAGGTTATAAAATAATAAAGTATAATTAGTATTATATTATAAAGAGAGAAAAATAGAGGAATTAGGGAGAAAGATTATTAATTTATAGTTATATGAAGAGCTCTTAATAAGCTCTAAATATATTTAGAATTAAATTACTATATAGTATATACTATTTTATATACTAGTAATAGGTTTTAGTTTATAATTATTATATTATAAATATAAGTCTACTTTTATATTATATACTATTTACTATAATTATAAATTTAGCTTTATTTAATTTTAGTTATATACTTAGATAGTATATTTATCTCTCCTTAATTAAATATTACTTCTTTTTCTTAGGCTTCTATCTTTAAATAACTTTATTTTAATTAATTTATTTTTACTTACTTTAAATATAATAGACTCTCTTATATTTACTAAAGTAATTAAATTTAGTAAGTTTAGTAAGCTTAATAAGTATATTATAGGCTTAAGCTTTAAGGCTTAGATATAGTAGCTAGAGTAGGCTTTAGTAGGGAGTCTTATCCCTTTAAATGCTGAAAAAGCCTCAAAACCCACCCCTCCGCTTTTTTCAATGAGTGACAATTAGCCACTTTCAGGGGCCAAAATGACAATACACTTATCTAAAACTCTCCTATAAATTACTCATAAATCAACTAATAAAAAAAAAGAGATATTTTAATATAACTTAATATAGTGATTATTTTTCTAGTGTTTATTGTTTTTACTAATTAGTATTGAATTTATAATTATCTGCGGAAGATAAAATCCACTATTCTACCACTTAGACTACCCAATCATCTACTGACCCACCCACTTGTTGTGGGCTAATCAGATACACTAGATCACCACTAGCGCGTTTTTTGGCAATTATGGATTTTTCGCCCGATCGCGACGGCAGTCTCGCAGCCGTTGGGGGTGCCAGTCGTGCGACGTAGCCCTCTGCCGTCGGGGGGACTACTGGGAACGTTGGCACCAGACCAGTGGTGACGGAGCCTGAACTTCAGCATTTATGGCCAGACTTTCAGCACTATTTTACACCCAGAAGACCCTAGTCGTTTATTCACCTCGTGTGGAGACAGTCATCAATTCAATTTCGTCCATATTACACCATTCGTTGAATACCCCTTAAGTGGGTTTTGAGGCTTTTTCAGCGTTTAAAGAAATAAACATAGTAAATAGTTTATATATTTTATATAGTTTTTTCTTTTCTCTTTTTAAGTTAAATATAATACTATATTAATACTATAAAGCTATTTTTATAACTAGCTTATAATAATTAATTTATATTATAATATAAGTACTTTAATATATATATATATATATATATATTTAATTAATAATTAGTAATAATAAGAGTAAATAATTTTTAATATTAGTTAAATATAATAGTATATTAGTATAATTATATTATATTTAAAATTTATAGTATTTTAAATACTAGTAATTATAAATAAATATTTTCTTTTATATTTTATATAACTTCTTAAAAGAGTATAAAAGTATTATTAATATAAAATATTATTATAATATAAGTATTTCTTATATTAAATTATATCACTATATAAATTAGAACTAATATTAATAATTAAATACTTATAATTATTAAGTATTAGAATTATTATTTTAAAAGTGGTTTTAATAGAATTAAATATTTAAAAAAATTGATATAAGTATAAAATATAAAAGCTTTCTTATAACTCTTTTTTATTTTAACTTAGTTATCCTATCTATTAATTTATATATTATAAGAAAAAAATTAAGATTTAATTTATTAACTAGTATTCTAAACTTGATTTTAAGTATATTCATGATAAAAAGTAAATTCCAAGATATTAAAACTCAAGAATGTGTATTGAAATTCACTTCGAAACCAGCGATTTGGAGCGGTGGGGGGGTTAATCAGTTCGGTGGGATGGGGTCTTACTTTCGGGTCTGGTGCGTAGTGCGTAGTCCGGGACACCAGCGCCTGAGAGTCGCTCGAACCCTTGTGTGACTCACCGTAGCTTTAGCGGGGTTACTTTGCCGTTTCTCCCAAAATTGTTGCCCAGATTGTTGGTCGCTTGCTCATTCGATTCCACCTTTGCAGCACCACGACACCCCCTCAATTGGACGAAATCATGGAGTTTGCGAAGCAGGCCGTCGATTCCGTCGCCGAGGGCGTCAAGAAGGTCGCCCTTGGTAGCGCCAACAAAGACAAGGCCCCCAAGAAAGAGAAGAAGGCCAAAAGCGCTGGCGATGCCTCGGCGGGGCCTCTCGAGCTCAACCCTCCTCCCGATTTCTTGCAGAAGCGCCTCGACCTTTTCGATAAGCTGAAGAAGGAGTATGATGCGGAACTTGCCAGCAGGCCTCGTGAGGCCATCACCATTACCATGCCCGACGGCGGTGTCCGTCAGGGTACGAGCTACGAAACCACTCCCGGCGAGATCGCCAAGAGCATCTCCAACAGCCTGTACAAGCGCAGTGTCGTTGCGAGACTGGACGGCGACGAGAATCAACTGTGGGACCTGGACAGACCATTAGAAAAGAGCTGCAAGCTCGAGTTATTGACCTTTGAGGATGAGCAGGGCAAGCAAGTGTTCTGGCACAGCTCGGCGCATATTCTCGGTGAGGCTTGCGAGAGGAGATTCGGCTGCTCTCTGTGCATCGGGCCTCCTGTCGACAACGGCTTCTACTACGAGATGGCGCTTCCTGGTGGCGCTGCGGTTCAGGCCAGTGACTGGAAGCCACTCGAGTCTATTGTGGGATCTATCGTAAAGGAGAAGCAGAAGTTTGAGCGTCTGGAGATGACCAAGGAACAGCTCCTCGAGATGTTCAGCTACAACAAGTACAAGCAGCACATCATCAACGACAAGATCCCCGATGGCACCAAGACCACTGTCTACCGAAATGGCCCCTTGATCGACCTTTGCCGGGGACCCCATGTTCCAACTACCGAGCGCATCGAGGCCTTCAGCATCATGAAGAACAGCTCCTCGTACTTCCTCGGCTCTCAAGAGAACGATTCGCTTCAAAGAGTGTATGGCGTTAGCTTTCCCAGCAAGAAGGAGATGGCTGCGCACAAGAAATGGCTTGAGGAGGCTGCCGCTCGTGATCACCGCAAAATTGGTCAGGATCAGCAGCTTTTCTTCTTCCACGAACTCTCCCCTGGGAGTGCCATGTGGCTGCCTCACGGTGCCCGTATCTACAACACTCTTCTTGCCTATATCAAGGAGCAATATTACAAGCGTGACTACCACGAGGTCATATCCCCCAACATGTACAACGCCGACCTTTGGAAGATCAGTGGACACTGGGATCACTACAAGGACGACATGTTTGTCATCGATGTTGACAAGGAGAAGTTTGGTCTCAAGCCCATGAACTGCCCTGGTCACTGCCTGATGTTCGCCCACACCCCCAAAGCCTACCACCAGCTGCCTTGGCGAGTCGCTGATTTCGGAGGTGAGTTATCCTCGGGCCCAATGAATTGGACGCCGTATCACTAAGACCTGCGCGTGTAGTTCTTCACCGTAACGAGGCAAGCGGTGCCTTGTCCGGCCTGACCCGTGTTCGCAGATTCCAACAGGATGATGCCCACATATTTTGCAGAGAAGACCAGATCAAGGAAGAAATTAGCGATCTGTTCGACTTCCTTGGCGAGATGTACGGTCTTCTGGGCTTTACTTTCAAGCTCAGACTTTCCACGCGCCCTGAAAAATACATGGGCGAGCTTAAGACGTGGAATAGGGCAGAGGGTATGCTCAAGGAGGCGTTGGACGAGTTCGCCGCTACATCAGGTGGTATGACTTAGCAGTTCGATTTCATTACCTATACTGACGTACAGTAGGTGTCCCCTGGACACTGAATGAGGGCGACGGTGCCTTCTACGGGCCCAAGATTGACATCAAGATCATGGACGTCCTGAATAGAGTAAGCATTTCTTCAAAGATACGGAGAATGTCGGGTTAATGACGATCATAGGAATGGCAATGTGCCACCATTCAGCTCGACTTCCAGCTTCCGCAGAGTGAGTCACGTCCGTGCAAATAAGGGCGTTGAGTATCAATT
The DNA here is from genome assembly GCA_036785465.1 of Colletotrichum agaves. Classification (NCBI taxonomy): domain Eukaryota; kingdom Fungi; phylum Ascomycota; class Sordariomycetes; order Glomerellales; family Glomerellaceae; genus Colletotrichum; species Colletotrichum agaves. The sequence continues at coordinate 8,560 of JAXISO010000680.1, read as the reverse complement.
GACGCACACCAGATTTCGGCCTGGAATACATCTCAGCAGATGCTCCCCCTAAGGCCAAAGAGGACGAGGTTACCACCGCTTCTAAAGCTCCCGAATTCAAGGCCAAGGACCCTCAGGCCGTCATCGACTCCGCTACTGGCAAGACCGAGGGGGAGTCGAAGAAGCGTGTGATTAAGCCCCTGACCAATGGATGCCAACGCCCCGTCATCATTCACCGTGCGATGGCTGGATCCATTGAGAGATTTACTGGTAAGTGTGCACAAAAGCCTTTGGAAAGGAATATTTGCTCAAATCTGAATAGGTATTCTCATTGAGCACTTTGGTGGCAAGTGGCCTTTCTGGCTCAGCCCCAGGCAGATTATGGTCATTCCTGTTGGCAAGGGTTTCGTCCCTTACGCTGAGGAGGTCCAGTCCACCTTCAAGAAACAGGGCATGTGGTGGTATGTGACTTTCATGTCATATGGTGACAAAATGACAAAGCCCTAACATTACCAGTGACGTCGACTTGACCGGAAACACCCTCCCCAAGAAGATTCGCAGTGCTCAACTGAGGTATGCAATTCTGTTCCAAGGGTTAGCCAACGAGAGTAGCTTGCTAATTGGCACAGTCAATACAACTTCATTTTCGTTGTCGGTGATGAGGAAATGAAGGGCAGACAGGTGAATGTTCGCTACCGTGACGATACCTCTAGCCAGGACCGTGGCAAGCCCGTGGCATTAGACGACGCAATCCAGAAGCTCAAGACGCTTCGCGAGGATCGTGGCACCTACAACCCCTTCCCTGCTAACGCCAAGCCCGCTGCCATGGACGAGGTCAAGGCTGAGGCATGAACAGACACAGCTGTTACGCAGAGTGAACAAGGGCATTGAGTGGGGAGTTGACACGGCAGCAACTAGAGGCATATTGAGCCTAGGCTTGTTCATGGTCATGGCTCATGTTTGCCGACTGGACTAAAAAGATCAATGGCTTGGTGAAGTACACACACGCTCAATCTGGTCAGATAGACGTGATGATAAAGGGGTATCATGCATGTTTATGTGTGCGCGTGCGCTCTGAGATACGTCTTTGAAGGATGGGAAAATTGCCAACCGTCTGCCTACACGGCCTGCTCAAATCTGTACGCCCCTGATGACGATCACTCCGGAAACCCAAAGAACATCAAGAACCGAGCTTCCGTGTGTAGCCTGAAAGCGACTTTGCCACCACACTATTCTTGTCCGCGGACTTAGTGTGGCGGAACATAGGCATGCCTGCGAATCAAGAGAATTCAGATGCCCCTATTCAAGGCTTGGGAATATGTATGCTTCTGCTTGTCATCATACATCCGTGAACGATGAATACGATGGCGATAGGGTGGAACTCGAAGGCTGAACCGGCGAGCCATGTTCCAAGAGGAAGATCCTGCAATATCCAGCGTTGAGAGATTAAATAGGCCATGACGGCGTCGAGACCGAGACTCGTGGGAATGGGCGTGCCCTCGAAGTATTTGCTCTTGCCAGTCGCATCCTTCGGAAGGACCGAAACTGTAACGTTGAAGCGGGCAAGGCGGGTGAGGCCGCATAGGACGAAGAATGTGAGGCAGGCGTGGTCAACAGCGGTGCGCAAACCAAGGGCGAAGGCCACGGAGGCAGGAGCGACTCCAAAGGAGATCTTCGTGAGAGTTAGCTTCGTTCTTCTCGTATATCCGAAAAATTCGTACCAGGTCGGCCAGGGAATCGAGCTCCTGGCCCATCATGCTGCTTTTCTCCCTCCACCGCGCAACCTTTCCATCCATGAAGTCAAAGAACAAGCCGAAAGGCAGGAAAAAGAGGGCGAGGTAGAGTGTGTTGACGGAAGAGGGGTCACCTAGGCAGTAGCGCAACGAGGTAAAGATGGACATGACGCCGCAGGCACCTAGACGACAAGCAAAAGCGTGTCAGCGTGAGTTTTCGTATGGTGGGCGATTCTATAGGGGGATATACGCACCATTGCACAGAGTGATCACGTCGGCGAGGTGAAGGGCGCGGATCAGAGAAAAATGGCCTGTATCGGCAGATAAGAGGAGCTTCTGCTTGTCGTAGGCTGTGAGGAAGCGGTCTGGTCAGTTTCTAGGTATTTAGAACATGCGATGCATGCTACACTGCATCAGTGCGCGACGACATACCCGGCGCATTGAAGTTGCCAGCATGCTTAGCAGCGCTGCCGTTTGTCACGGCGCTGCTTGTTCGCTTCGACATGGTTGTATTTGAGCTCAAAGTCTTCTCGACTTGTTTGGAAGGAGATGGAACTGAGAGCTCGTGGTTTTTCTGCTCCTTCGTTCGTTTGGTTGTAGCTGGATATAAAGGCCACAGCAATGGGGAAGAAGAGGAAAAAGAGGACGAGACGTGGGGTTTGGTGGTTATGTACTTGAGGATTTCGTTGAGCTGCAAGGCAGTATGAGTGTCGGTGCAGGAGTGTGTAGAAGCCGCCAAAGGATGGCAAGGGAAGAAGGCACATGCCGTCATAGCCCTATCGGCTCTAGACTCGAAGGCGACTAGCGGGAGCTACAGCTGCCACACGTGATTCGTCCGGCGACGTGGTAGTGACGGAAGGTTGGCGGTGACAAAATACGTACTGCTAGCGGAAATCAATACCGCATCCCTACGACTTCGGCCCGAGCGGCTTGCGTCTTGTTTTCTAAAAGAGATCGGATGGTAACCTGAACCCTCGCATGTGCTTCCATACCTTACTGCGGTACCTTGCCTGTGGGTGTTGTTGGTGCATGACACCGCCAATTTCCTAAGCCTCCATCTTCTTCGTCCCGAGAATTCATCCTCTCTATGGCCTGGTAGTACGGCCGGCTTTTGCTATATCCTGAGTATTTACGTAGAACATGCGCCGTAGCTTTCTTCCCCCCCGTAACACGCACTCATCCGCGACATACAATTAATATAGAGCTGCTGCTGTACCGTATAGGGACCCTTATCATGTCCAAGACGCCGCGTATGCTGGATATGGATCCCCTTCTTCGGACTTCTTGTTTGGTTCCCCTTCCATACAAAGCGATGCTGTTGGCCCAGGTGTATGTAATCCGTCCCCCGGGATATGGAATCATCGCCTTGTGCAATCCACTCAATGGTCCTGTTGAGCCAGCGATCCCTCCCGGTAAACGGTGATACTCTACCACTTGATTCCTCCTCTCGCTCATCCACACATTACATTCAAGCCTCTTCATCCCACCGGCGAGGCAACGCCACCTCTGGTTCATTTCACGATGAGAATAGAGAACCCGTCGACCCAGGGGCCGCATGAGCCGCCAACACCACAAATGCTGTACCCTCTCGGAGGGATCAACGTGTGTCTGGTTGGTTGTCAGCTTTCGTATCGCTTAGGCATTCATGCACCTTGGCTACTTACGCTGATCCTCCATCAGAATTACCATAGATTGGAGATCTCCTACCCAAGCTGGTAAGGACTTGTATAGCATCAATCCAGTTTCCCGATCGCACAAAGAAGCCCGAGATGTATTCACCCCGCCTAATGTCTGATATTGATCATCATTAGCAAAACGGACGACTGTAATCAGCAGTAGTTGTCTCACCGAAGTCGAAAACATCGCCTCCCTCCTTGCCTCCTCTCTTTCCGAAAAGCTGTGTGGAGTCGTCGTCGTATACGAATTCCATACCGTCCACCGCATATCCGTGGTAAAAAATGATTTTTGAAAGAACCCTATTCTGTTTAGCCGCGCTCTCGAAGACAACCTCTTGCGGCTCGCTGCCCTCCATGGAAGATAGTCCGAGAGATTTTCCACGGAATGCCGTCTTGCCAAGTGGACCAGGCGTCAACTTGAACGATGATTCCTTGGAACCCAACTTCTTGAAGTCATTGATGTCCAAGCTGCCGCCTCCATGAGATTTGACGGTAATTCGTAGTCGCCCCTTGCGCTTGTTCTCCGGCAGCCGTTCACGCAGCTCCTGGTCATTAAGCGTCAGCTGGCGCTGAATAGATCCACTTTCGGCCAGGTGTTCGATCCACGACCGACAGACATCATCGTCTTCGGCGAAAATCTCGATGAAGGCAATACCTGTCGCCGCCATGATTACCACCTTGCCACTTTCGACGGGGAAGGCGTGAATGCTCTCGTCAGGATTCATTGGAGGATCATTCGGAAGCCTGAAGCATGGATGGGTTCGGAATCGCAAGCAGTCCAGTCGGTGCCAGCCGCATTCGTCGCCCTGACCAACAACTCCGCCTTTGGACTTGGTTCTCGTGCAGAAGCCTTCCCTAGTAACGAAGCTTCGGTTGAATGTTAAATAGTCACGGAGCATGACCCCGTTCTCCTGATGAGGGCACCCGAACAAGTGTCCCGTTTCGTGCAGGTGTGCGCCAATGCCAACATTGGCAGCCTCCCAGGAGCTGCCAGCTTGGTTGCAGTCGTTGGCAACGAAGTCGAGGTCTGTCGGGGTGCAGTCCGTGAATGCGGGGACAACCTCTTCGAAGCTTGCGGGGTAGCTCTGCAAGCAGTGAGACCCAAAGATGGCCAGTTGCAAGCCGCCAGCGTTTCCACCCAGCGCCGCATGACCTCTCACCACTTTGGCTTCCTTGTCCCATTTTGTATCGAGAATCAGCACTGAAACAAACTGTTTCTGACCGCCTAAGGGTCTGAAATGTTGCTTGACCGCTTCAGCCGCTATGTCATATAACCCGCCCCTTTTGGATGCCTTCTCGTTTTGTTGGGCCAGCTCCAAATCTTGGATTTCTGCGACAGTCTTGTCCGATCTGATGATATGTATCCTAGCCTCAGATCGCATGGTTCCAATCTCGCGGTCTCGCTGGTTCGAGGTGCCGGCAATCCACTCTTCTTCAAATCTGAAAACACGGCGGCCGAGCTTATTGCGCCACATCTGCTCAGCGGTGAAGGCTTGCCAGAGGTATGCGGCCATGCGGAACTTGCGCACTGCCGTATCCAAGCTTTTGCCTTCGCGCTCGACTCGAGCCGGAACAGCATCGAATGTCTCCGGAGAGTCCTTGGCCACGAGGATTGCGAGTTGCAGAGGCGGCGCATTATTGGCGGGTAGCATGTGGACTGTTAGGTAAGACGCATGGATAGGATTCGAGGAGGCGCTGTTTGGAAGCTTCGGGCTTGAGAAATCGAATCGGATCTTATTCGGTCCTGGCTGCAAATAGACGAGGGCCTTAAACTGCGAGCCGCACACTGGCCAGTAGGTTGGCGGGAAGTTATCGTCGAGTCGGATTACGGAAAGTGTGCCGTCGACACCTTGTTCAGAGTGTTCTCCGATGGTACCGTGGACGAGAAGCACCTTTTGGTAAACCTTGATTGCTGTTAGTAAAGCTTCAGCTGGTCGTTGGCAGCGGTTGCGGCCGCCTATTTGAGGGCTGTCCAAGCTGAGGCCCGTCCTAGCAGGGCCGAGGAGATGCAAGGAAGCAATGGACATGTCCCAGCAAAGATCTCGAGTGACTTACCCAAGCATTCTCGGTGACATTGGCAATTCGAGGCGCATACTGAGAGACTGGCAAAGTGGATTTGCCGTTGATGACGGGAGAACCCAGACCTGCCATACCGGAAACGCTGTGTCGATGAGAATTATTGACAGGCTGCAGCGGCGGGCGACCTTGAGGTTGATGCTGATTGGAGTCTTTTACTTCAAGATCGAGAGCAGGGTCAGATGCATGTGCGAGGGATGGTGTTGAAGTGCCGCTCGTGGGAGTCGGGGCAGTGCCTTGGCTGGCATCGCTCGAGACGTCGGTGTTAGAGCGGTCGGCCTTGAAGCTGGCTTTGGAGCGGCGGCGCAATGCTCTGAAGTTGAGAATAGAGGGAGCCATGGCGAGAGAGGCGGTATAGCTACCGTGGATGAGCGATTAACGAGAGACAGTTAACATGTGCGAATTTCGAAATGAAAGTATGCGAATTGGTTCCGTGCGCAGGCCTGAAGGACGTGTTAGGCCTGAAGGACGTGTTTACGGGAGAGTGCCGGAAATCGGTCTGGATTGGAAGAGAAGGGGCATCTGAGAGAGAATAAGGGAAAGGAGACGGGGAATTGGTGGGACAGGCCGAGATGGAGGGTCGTATTCGGATAGTGATCAGCGAAAGATATGGGCATCTGGTGCCGTAGGTAAAGTAAGGTGAGGTGTCGTTTGGGAAGCAAACGTAAGATTGGCAAGGAAAAGCAGTCGAACCAAGTCGGAGTAATTGGACGTGTAAAAGTGGGAGAAGGATCGGATTAAGGTGCAAGTAATCGGCATGTTCGCCCAGGAGAAGGATAGGTAAGGCAGGATAGGTAAGGCAAGGTCAAGACTGCAGAGGTGGAAAGCAGACAAGACGGGACGAGTTAGAGTCGGGATAAGTTTCGGCGTGGTGCAGAAGGTGGGATGTCGGAGAAGGGACGAAGGACGGAAGATGAAGGACGAACGGACGCCGGGACGGGAGGAAGCAAGGTCAGAGTCAATCAAGCAATCCCACCTTTCTCATTCGGTGGCCGGCGAAGTCGCGTCTACTCTACCTTACAGAGTATCTTACGTTACTGCGTATGGAGTGATACTACACCAATCCCGGTCCACGTCATGTGTCGGTGGCAGTGCGTATCCGCCTAGACAACGGCGCTTCTAGGGGGAAGGGCAATTGATCGATGACGTTGGCGTGTTTGGAGGTGGGGTTGGAATTGTGACTGGCTGCTGGAAGGCCTACCCGTGCCCGCCCCCACTTTCATTGGAACTCGAAGACTCATCACCCACTAAAGTGGGTGTTGAACACCCATATAACTAGATTACCCATATAGCATAAAATAAAGCCATCTATACTTCTAGCTTGTTTTAATTAGCGCCTATATTTGATATTTTATTAATTTTTATTTTTTTTAGCTTTCTTTATATATAATTTTGAAATATATTTTTGAGATATATATTTAATATTTTACTTAATTAAGTTAATTATTTTAAATACTCTTATATACTAATTATTAACTCTTTATAATATTATATTTTATTTATTTCTTAAATTAATAATATCTCTTATATATATTTATATTTTTCTTTACCTAGTAATATAGCTTTTAAGTTTAATTAACTAATACTATTATTAATAAAGCTCTTTAAATTTAAACAAGCTTAAGATTTTAGATTAAAGTACTCTTAATAAATAAAGTAAAATATTATAAAAAAAGCTTTTTACTAATAAAAGTATTAATTTACTTTACTATAATAGTAAAGGCTTTTATAAGTTTATAAGTATTATAAAATATACAGAGAAGAAAAAAAAATTAAAAGTAGTAAGTTTCTCTAATTAATAATCTTATTAAGTATTACGTATTAATTATATAAATTTAATTTAGCTTTTTAAAAAGCTAAAAATGTAGTATACTCTCTAAAGACTTACTTATAAATAAACTAAATAAAGCTTAGAAACTTAAGCTTAGTAATATTAATATAGTTTTTTATAATAATTATATTATAAATAAGGCTATGATAATATTTACAGATTAAAATACTATAATATTATAAAACTAAAGAAAAAGAATATTTAATAAAAAGAAAAGCTAAAAAGTATAATAGTATAATTCTTAAACTTCTTATAATACTATAAAAATAATTAATTAAAAGAAGTTTTTTTAAGCTTTTAAATACCTTATGAAGTATTTTATTAGACTTAAAAAGATAAATTATTAATATAATTAAATAAAAATACTTGAATAATTATATTAACTTATAGCTTTTTAATTTAATACTATTTACTTATACAAATATAAATTTACTAGGAGTAAAAGAAACTTATATAGAATCTTTAATTCTAAACCTAATTTCATTATTATAATAACCTTTGTAAATTAAAATAATGAAGTAATAAGCTTTTCTATATTCATTAATTCAAGTAAATCATCACCATTATATTATATATATTATTATTTATCTAAATAGTTTTTCTATTATTATTCTTATAGTCTCTATTATTCTACTACTAATTTACTCTAGTAGAAAGCTTATAATATTTAATAATATTATTATTTATCTTCTTTTTTAGTTTTATAATTAATAAGTTCTTTTATTTAATCTAAACCTAAGAGAGATTACCCCTAATATCTAAAAAGTCTAATAGTATAATAGTAAATTTATTTTTAATATTTAAATTAATAATATAGAATATAGTATATAGTCTTATTCTATACTAATAGAAATACTTAAATTCTAAGGACTTTTAATAGATATTAAGTAAATTTAAGGCTGATATTATAATAATTACTTATACTAATATTAATACTAAAATTAATAAAATTAATATTAATTATAATAATATAATATAATTTATAATATAAATAGTAAAATATAATAAATTCCCTATAAAGCCTTATTTTTATAATAAAATTCTTAATACTATAACTAAGGAACTTATTTACCTCAGAGAATATCCTAAAATATAAATATCTCTAGGTATATTTAATAATAAAAAGAGAATTTATACTACTTAAAATAAATTTATAGAATTATAATTAAATACCCTACTAAATAAATAAAATTCCTTAACTCTAATTTAACCTCCTATAATACTAATAAAATAAATAACTATTACTTATATTAATTAATTTTATA
>JAXISO010000679.1:0-14130 GCA_036785465.1 Colletotrichum agaves | reverse complement strand
TATTAATAATTTAGCCTCTATAATAGTGAAGCTAGGACCCTATATAGTGAAATATTTAAAACTAATTAGTTATTATATTTTAAAGATTATTATAGAGTTTATTTACTACCTTATAATATATAGTAATAGAGCTCTTTGTGTACTTAAGATAGACCTACTTAAAGTAAAGATTAATAGTATTATTAGTAAAATATGGCCCTTAAAGAATAGAGAAATAATTTACCTACCTCCTTTTAAATTACCTAGGTTACTTATTAGGACCTTTATAAATTATTATTACTTAGGTTTACTTAGTAAACCTAATAATTATATTATATTATTTACTACTCCTAATATTCTAGAGGACTTCCCTATTATAGACTTAGAAGATAAATTAGTAATATTACCTAGTATAGTCCCTAACCTAGTTAGTAATAATAACTTTAATTTTTTGGATCTAGGGAAAACTCCTCTGGACTCTTATAAATTTATAAAGAAGGAGATACTACTATACTAGAAGTTAAAAGTACTTACTCTAAATTTAAGCTTACTAGCTCTATTAGTAAATAGGACTATTATTACTAGAGAATGACTTACCTATTTAGAGTTAATTAATACTTTTAAGTCTACTTATAGAAAGTAGGAGGACTATATTAATAAGCACATTAATTACTAGTAGTGGATAGAAAATTATATCCCTAATAGTAATTATAATTATTATTTCTTATAATTAGATAAGTAGTGTAATTGGGGTTAATATAAGTGAGAATATAAATAGGATAAGGCTTATAAACCTATGGAGGAGGATATTTTAGAGTAATACTATAATGGATAGTATAACTTATATAAGAAGTAATTATATTTATAATGAGAATATAGGAGATATTAGGCTATTAAATAGACTTCTTTCTTTTATATTAAGATTTCTTTTATTTTGGGTTTTCCTTTTTATATATAGTTTACCTTATAGGTTATTAAGGTAAGACTATAGGGGATAATTAAGATAGGGTAGTAAGATCTACTATTATAAGGAGGCTTATTAAGTAGCTTAGTTAGTTATTTATTATAAATAAAATCCTATAGAGGAATAGAGATAAAGTTAATATTATTATTAGTATAATAGTATAAGTAATATAGTAATTTAAGTTTAGTTTTCTTAGTGAATTATTATTCTTTTAATTAAATCTTTTAGGATTATGTTTATAATAATGTATCTGGTTGTTTTAAGCTCTTTTCCTTTATTCTAAGGCCTATGGGTGCAATACTGTGATACTGCAATACTCTTATATAGATATATAAGTGTGTGTAGTTTTATTGTTCTTTACTCCTATAGTGTCCTTAGCCCATTTTAATAAATTGTACTCTCTCTAGTATAACTCTACCTAAGTATAAGTCTCTATATTACTAAAAGAACTAATTATCCCTAGAGGCTAAAGTTATAGTGTGAAGTCTTAATATAGTATTTATTAATATTATTAAACTTAAATAGAACCTAAAGTGAGGAGATATAGAGCTTAGGTTTATTATACTCTATAAATTTAATTATATTATTAAGAATAAGTAGGAGTAACTTACTTTAGGTCCCTATATATTAGAGGGTAATAGTGAGGAAATAAAATACCTAATTAATAAGAAGCTCCTAGTATATTTCTAAGTTTATAAGAATTACTTTAATAAGGCCACTAGTAATATATTAGTACTATATTAATTATATAACTATAAAATTAAATTAGAACTAGGTACCTTAGAATAATTATAATACTACTTTATATATAAGTAGTTACTCCTAGAGCTTAAAGTTACTAGGGAATAATTATTGAATAACTTAAAGAAGAACTTTATTACCCTAAGTAGAGTACTATTTACAGTTCTAATACTATTTATATATAAGGCTAATAGTAGCCTATATTTTTATATTAATTATTAGAAACTTAATATATTTATAAAAAAGAACTACTACCTACTATTATTAATTAATAAGACTCTAGTTAGAATTAGCTAGGTTAAGGTATTTATAAAGCTTAATATTTAATAAGCCTTCTACTATATTTAGATTTACTTAGATTTAGAAGACCTTATAACTTTTAAAACTTACTATAGGACTTATAAGTATAAAGTACTACTATTTAGCCTCTATAATAGACTTATAATATATTAATAGTATATAAATAATATATTAATAAAATACCTAAATAACTTTTATATAATTTATATAAATAATATTCTAATTTTCTTAGAAGACCCCTTAGAGTATAAAATATATATTAAGAAGGTTTTAAATTAATTATATAATACTAGACTCTAGACTAATATTAAGAAGTATAAGTTTAGTATTACCTTAATTAAGTATTTTAGTTTTATTATCTTTATTAAGGGAATTTAATTTAATTTAGAGAAGGTTATTATAATAAAGGACTAGTAAGCCCCTATAATTATTAAGGGTATATAATTCTTCCTAGGTTTCTATAACTTTTACTAGTACTTTATATAGGACTATAATAGAATTATAAGGCTATTAATAAAATTAATTATAAAGGGGGTTTAATTTAATTTTATAGTGAACTATAAGACTACTTTTAAGGCCCTAAAATAAGTACTAGTATTAGTACCTATTCTCTACTACTAGTACCCTAAACTCCCTACTTATTTAGAGATAAATATTTTAGAGTTTATTTATATAGGAGCCCTCCTCTAGTAATAATTTAATAATAGTTTTTAGTACTCTATTATATACTTTTTAAAGATAATATTACTTATAGAGATAAATTATTTAATTTATAATTAGGAAATAATAGTAATTATCCTAATTATAGAGAAATAATATATTAAATTATTAGTTCTCCTAGAGAAATTTAAAATAATTATAGACTACTAGCTATTTCTATACTTTATAATAAAGTACCTTCTTAATATCTAATAAACTTACTAGGCTAGAATTCTTATAAGTTTTAATTTCACTATTAAATACTAGTTAGAATAGGAAAATATTCTTATTAATATATTAACTTAGAAAAATAAAAATCTCTATACTTAGTAGGCTCTCTATAATACTAATAGAATATAAGTATTACTCCTATAAAACTATCTTAACCTAATAATTATTATAGAGTTAAAGGAGATACTATTTATTACTACTAATTCCCCCAAGGCCTTAATAAGTACTCTTAACCTAGAAAAAGATCTTAAGAGTTACCTCCTTATTAAATAAGTACTCTAGTTTAATTAGGATATTATTATATTATTCTTATAGTCCCTTTAAGTTTTAATTAAGGGGGAAAAGAACTATTAGGCTATTCATAATAGTCTCCTAGTAATAAATAGGAAACTCATAGTCCCAGAAGAGGAGAACCTATAAATATAACTTATCTAGGAAGCCTACATATAGAAACTAATTACCTACCTAGGGTAAAATAAAATACTAAAGATTCTTAAGTAGTACTACTAGTAGCCTTACTTTATATTAAATATTAAGTAGTATATATAGAATTATTATATATATTATTATACTTAGAAGCTTTAGGATAAGCCCCTGGGAGAGCTTTACTCCTTAGAAATCCCTAATTACTTATAGGAATATATTACTATAGACTATATATTATACCTATTAAACTACTATAGGTTTAATAATATATTTATAATTATTTATTACTTATTAAAAAAGAGTATTTTATTATTTTATTATAAAATAATTATAATTTAGGATATAATATAATTATACTATACTAATATTTTCTACTATATAAGTTTCCTAGTTATTATTATATTTAATAGGGGTTTATAGTTTATTTCTAATTTTTAGAATAAGTTTTATAAAATTTATAAAGTGAAGTTATAATTATTTATAATAGCCTATACTAAGACTAATAACTAAATTAAAATTATAAATTAATATTTTATTTAGTACCTTTAGTCCTAATTTAATTAATTCTAGGATAATTAGAGTAAAATACTACTTATTATAGACTTTATATAAATTACCCTATTAAATAAAATAATAAGCTTCTACCCCTTTAAAGTGGAGTATAATTATACTCTATAAATAAGTTTTAACTAGGAATAATATATAATTAAGTTTAATAATACTAGGGAGAAGTTAAATTATATAAATACTTAATATTTAATTAGTTAACTTTATATTATATAGAATATTATAAAGGGAAATATATTTACTACTTAGGAATAATATAAATAAGTAATTAATAAGTACTATTAACTAAATAACCTCTTAATAAATAATATAATTTATATTTTAATATTTAGTTAGTACTATAAGAATTTCTTAAAATTATCCCTACTTTAGAATAACCCCTAGCCTATTAAGACTATTAATAAAGGGAGTACTTAAGTATTTAACTTACCTATTAAGTATAAGTATTACTTAGTATTCTACCCTAATAAGCTTTAAAAGACTACTAAGAATTCACTATTAAGTTAAATAGAGTTACCCTTATTACTAATTAATTTTAATAGTAGACTAGAGTATAAAGTCTCCTATATTATAGTATTCTAAGTATAGTAAGGGAAATTATAGTACTAAGCTAACTAGAAGGGATATAATAAGGACCTAATTTAGTATAATATAGAGAGCTTTTAATATACTTTTATAGTACTTTAAATTTTCTATACTAATAATTTATAGAGCTTAGAACTATTAAAGTAACTTAATATATAATTTACTACTATTATTACTAATATTATACTTATTAAGTATTTAAATAATAATTTAATAACCTAAAAGAGGGTTTTTATTATATTAATTAAATAAGGAGTTTTACTATAAATAGTAATATTATTAAAGGGGGGGGTAATATTATAGTACTAGTCTCTAGAGTATCTCCTGGATTCCTAGGGTACTAACTTATAGGTTATGTGACTATAATTATATAAGTAGGGCCTCGCGAGCCCTAGCCTATAAGGCTGGGATCTCGCGCCCACCCCATAGTAGAGTTTTCTTCTCCTCTTTAGCTTAGAATTCGCTTAATACAGTACACTCCAGTGCGCCAGCCTGGTTGATTTGATTGTTCGTGACAAGGGGAGGGGCGCGCGCTGGTTGCCGTATCATGTAACTAAAGGCACTATACTCCTCTTCGAGTGGCGCAACAGTAGATGCTTAGGAGTGCGCAGGTTATTATTTTGTCCCTTATAGGCCTACTTATAATAATCTCTTTTATATAAACTATATATATTTAGAATATTAAATAGCTTTATATACTTAGTAGTACTACTAAATATATAGGGGGTTTTATTAAATTTAGGGGGTGCTTGTTTATAGAATAGTTAGTCCACAACCCATAGTTATAAGATTTATAAGTCTTATATCTCTGCGCAAAATTCTCATAATTCTATAGTAATAATAATATAATATAGAGATTACTAATTTTAATAATTAATAATTTAATAAATATTATAAATATTAACTATTTAAAAATTTTCTATTATATATTCTATAATATTATAATACTCCTAATATCTATAATAATAGTATTAACCTCCTAAATTACTAATAAAACTCCCCTAAATAGCCTAAAGAACTAGGTACTCTGGATCAAAAGTATTAAGTTACTCACACATAACTATAAGATCTAGGAAGTAATTAATCCTAGTAATAGCACAAGCTCCACAACCTTGAACTCTTAATATATTAAACTCACAAGGAAGCTAGAGCTTCCAAAGCCATCCAATTATCCTCAAGTATATATATAAAGTACCTTATTAGCCTTAGTAACTCTCTTAGGAAATAAGGTAGGGATTATACTTAATAAGGAAAATAACTAACCCCACATATAATTTATAGTAAATATATTAACTATAAATTAAGAGCTTTATAAAAAAAGGAGGTCTAAATATACTTTTTAGGCTACTATATAGAATAGTATAATAAAGGGAATCCATATTATTTAGGATTATATTTATAAGAGTATAAACCCTAAGCTTAGAACTTACTACTATTATACTAAAAAGGGCCTTAATATTTAACTTTATAAACTTAAGTAATATATAAATTATAGCTTTTAGGAGAGAAGGGCTTAAGTAATTATAGAATACTAATTTATATTAATATACCCCTATTAAAAATATCTTAATACTAAAAAGAATTTAAAAACCTAGATTTCTTATTAAGAGAGTACTTTTTATAAAGCCTTTATAAGTAATATACCCAATATATAATTCATGGATTTATAGTTTCTAGAATTCTATAGGGCTTTAAATTAGAATTATATAGAATTATAAGTATTTATTTACTAAGTTAGGAAAAATAGAGAGGTTTATAATAATACCCTTATAATAAGTATAGTAATTACTAACCTCTAAGAGTTTCTCTTTAATTATAATAATACTTAAGAGAAGGGAAAAATAACTTATAAAGTCTTTAGACTAATCTCATAAGCCCATAAGGAGCTAACTAATATAATTAAGTACTAAGGCCCTACTCCTAATACTTTAAATAGAGAAAAAGGTTAAGGGTAAATAAAGACTTTTACTAGTAATTATTAAAAATAAGAAGAATTAATTTTAAACCCTCCTATAATAGGTAAAATTACTTATAAAATTTATTAAATATATTATTTATTCTTAAAGTACTACTATATTAATAAAATTCTTCACTTAAAAGCCTAAGAGCTAAATTATAGAATTTAAGTAGTACTTAAGTATTATATAAAGAGTAACTCTAATTTTATAAAGTATATTTAAAAAATTATAAAAACCTCTATTTAGCCTAATTAATTATATAGAAAATTAAGAAATTAAATAAGAGTAACTTTTATAACTTAGAAGTATTATATACTTATAAATTTTATAATCCTAGACTTAAGAGTAATAATATATATCTTTAATAACTCTTACTAATTCACAACTTTAAGAGTAGCCTTATTAGGGGACTTCCTATAAATAGGAATTTAAAGAATTCTAATTAAGGCCTATAAAACTACTTATATTTATTTAGAAAGGCCTAAAGGGCCTATTATACTCTAACTTTATAATATAGTACTTTATATAAACCTCACAAGTAACTTAGTATCCCTTTAGAAATTTTATAAATAAGGAATTTAATAGGATATAAGCCCTAGTAATAACTATATATACTACATAAACTAAAGCCTATTATACTCTCTTAAGTATATTAATAATTAATATATACTAGACTATTAGCCCCTATATAATATAGTACTTATAGTAATTATCCCTTTACTTAAACTTACTCTTAATAAACTCCTAAGGTTAAAAAAGAAGTATAGGTTTACCTCTAAAACTATTTAGAGACTTATTTAGGGCTCTACTAAGCTCTAATACCACAAATTAGGCCACCCAGGACTAGAGCCTATTAAGTATATTATAAACACAATAAAGAGTATATAGTTACTTATAAATTCTATAAATATAAAAATAATTAATTATAAGGTATATAGAATAGGGAAAATATATAGAATAGTCTATTGAACTCCCAAGGAATCCATAGCCCACGCAAAACCAGGTAAGAAGCTCATAATTAATTTTTATAATTATAAGTAAAATTATAGAGGAGTAACTTCATTAATAATCATAGTTAATAGAGCTATAAACCTTATATAGGACTTTTATTTATTAAATTATAAAATAAATATACTTCTCAATATAATTAAAGAACTCCTAACTTACCTCTAGAATATATATTATATATAAGTAAAGGAGATTAAGGCTAATAATAAAATCTATAAGTATAAGTATATTTAATTTATAATTTATAATTAAGGTATTAAACTTAAATTATTTACCCTAAATACTTAAGCCTAAAATAGGGGGGCAAAGTAAATAATAATAATAATAAAAAAATAAACTAGGGTAATAATTATTAATATAAAACTTTTATTTATTCTATAGCCTAAAATTATAAAGACTATAGTATACTTATATAACTATATACTCTCTATATTCTAAGGCTAGAGGACACCTTATAAGCTCTTTAATTAATATTTTTAGAATAATAATAATAAACCCCTAGTAAGACCCAATCTCTCGCACCTTTATATATATAATTATAGAATATATATAATAATAAAAGAGACTTAACTCTATTAAAAATACCTCTAGAAACTCATACTAAGAGTATTTATTAGTTTCCTTATAGGGTATATATTAAGTAATTTATTTCATATTTAGAACTTACTTAAGAATAAAGTATTTATTATAAGGGACATAGTATTTAATAAAAAGAAATTCTATAGTAATAACCCATAATAAATAGTAGAGAAATTTTATTATATAGATTTTAATATAATTTAGGAATATATTACCTAACTAATTAAGTAATTACATAATACTTCTACATAATAAAATACTAATAAAGAGATAAATAAGATTATTAAATATACTAATACTAAGTTTCCTAAAGAGGCTAGGTAAATTAAAGACTTAGCCTATAGAGCTAAGAAGTATATAGAGATATAATTTAAGTTACTCCCAACTCCTCTAGACTCTCTAGAGCCTATAATATTTTTTATAAAACTAAGTAAAGACTTTAAAATAGGTATTAATATAAGGAAGTGGATCTAGGACTTATTTAAGAAGCTTATACCTAAGAGAGTAACCCCTAGGATATCTTTCAAAGTAGCCTTCCTAGTAGGAAGCCACCTATATAAAAACTCTTAAATTCTTCCTTATAAGCTAAATAACTCATTATATCCACACACAGTACTTAGTATATCTCATATAAATAATAAGAGTAAAATAGAGATTAATAAGGGCTTAGTATATAATAATAAGCCCTCTAGAAACTCCTAGTTATTAGAGACTCTAGAAAAGGGCCTTAAGTATTATAATAAGCCCTCTAAAAACTCTCTCCCTATAAGAACTCATAGTATTATAACCTCTTACCTTTTAGGTACTTACTAGAGAAATTTACTACCTCTACTAACATTATATTAGTAATTACTAAACTAAGAAGAGCATTTTAAACTTAAGAAAAAGAAATTAAATACCTTAAGTAAACCTTACTCTCTAGTAGAGGGCTTTCAAGAAACTAAGAAAAGCTATCTTAAAGAGCACAAATTATCCTAATTATAGGAGGAGATTAAGAAAAATACCTTAAGAGAATACTAAATACTTAATTATTATTAAGTATATACTTATAAATTAAATAAATATAGGAGGCTAATAAAACTAAAAGTCTACTTAATTATATAAGGTAATTAATAAGTATAAAATACTTATAATATATATATAATAACTCTTATAGGAATCTCTTTTTATACTCTTATAATTATTATAACCTAGTTTAATTTTAAGCTTCTCTAATATAATATAATAAATATATTTATATATATACTAATTAATAAAGAGATTTATATATAAATACCTCCTAGGTATAAGAAACCTAGGAGTATACTAAGACTTTAAAAGACTCTCTATAGTCTCTAGAGGTTATTATTACTCTAGTAATATTATTTAGAGAAGGGACTTAAAGAGCTAAATTTCTCCTAAGTTCCTAGAGAAGACTACTATTAGTAGAAGGGATAGGTAATATTCTTCTTCTATATTAATAATTATATTTTAGTATTTCTAAAATTATATAAGACTCTTATAAAGGAAGTAATTACTAGATTTTAGTAGAGGTACTACTTTAAAAGTAGAGAGCCTCTTTAGTAGTTTTTAGGGATTAAAATTCTATATAATAAAGTATTTTAATAATTATAATTATTATAAACTATATACTATAAGAAGGTTAAAAAGCTCCTCCCTAAGGGTTATAAACCTTATATAAGAAATATAACTTTTATAAAATAAGTTAAGCTTCTCCTATATAAAAATAAAGCCTTAGTAAGTAAAATAAATCTCTTTTAGTATAAAGTGGGAATAATTCTATATATAGTAGTAATAATAAGGCTAGATATTATTTTTATAGTAAGTTAATTTACTTATTTTAATTAAAATCTAGGCTTAAAATACTAAGAGATTACTAATTAAGTCCTCTAATATTTATATAATACTTATTACCTCTATTTTAAGTATAAAGTAAATTTAGGGACCTTAAGTAATATATTAGAAGTAGTTTTAAATATAAGTTTTAGAAATAATATAATTAATTATAAAAGCTCTTAGGGTTTTATAATAAAACTCTTTAGTGGGATTATAACTTAAAAAATAAGTAAGTAATTAATAATAATTACCTTAATAACTAAAATTAAATTCCTTATACTTTTATATACTATAAAGGAGGTATTATTTATGAGTTAACTTATTATAGTACTTTAGGTTAGGCTCCTATTAGTACTAGAATCTTATATAATTTTCCTATTAATTTAAAGTAAGGCTTTAATTATTTATATTTAGTATAATAACCTTTAAATTATTTAATTAATAATAAAGGAACTTATATAGCTCTAAATAAGGCTAAAGTATATAAATATATATAACTACTAGCTTTATTAGGAAATTTATAAGGACTAAATAAAGGTCTCTTATACTCTCTTAACTAAACTAATAGTTAATAAACTTACTAAGGTATTTCTAAGGTAACTATTTAAAGTCTTTTAAGTATAATTAGGACTTTGAAATAAGACTTAAGAGCTTAAAAGTACTTAGAAGACTAAACTTAAGAAGAATAAAGAGAAGTAAGTAAAGTTAATATAATTAAATAATCCCTAAAAAAATAGAATTAGTAAATAACTTTATAGAATTAAGAGTTTTATAATAAAGGAATAATAATAAGAGAGTAAAAATAAGAGCTTTATTATAAACTTAAAGCTTAGAAAATTAAGAGTATTTATAAGTATAAAGCCCCTAAGAAAGTTATAAGAAATTCTACTTAGGCTATAACTCATAATAAGAGAAATAGAAATTACCTATAAAGAGTATAAATTTAGTAACTTAAAAATTCTCTAATATAAATAGCCTATTTATATATATTAAGTATAATATAAAGAAATTATAAAGCTAGGCTCTTAAGTACTATAATACTTAAAAGGAAATTAAGAGAGTAGTAAGAGATTATAATTAGACTATTAATTATAAGAGTAATTAGGGTAGTGAGATAGGGTAGGGTGTTCGCGCGCCCGTGAAAGCCGCGATTACGTAAGCCCACATGTATATAAATATGCGCTCGCGCGCGTAGTTTAGTTTCTAGTAATTCAAGCAGTTTTCACCCTTCTTTTTACTTTATTATGAGGGCCTTCTGGGTATAGTTTTGTTGTTGTTTGTACCCATAGGGTCCGCACCCTGTTTTAATAGTGCTTAGAGGTGGATTCTTCTCTTTTGAGGATTCCTCTAGGGGAGTACTTAAAAGAGGTACACTTTTATACTATATAAATGGGTTTACTATTAACACAGTATATAATATATTATCCTAACTTCTAGACGGATCTTTTACTTCGTAAGTATAAGGCTAGAGATAAAGAGAATAGTAACTAAGTATTTAGGAACTTTATTATAGACCTAACTATAAGGAAATAATAGGTATAATAGTTATATAGTTATTATTTTTAGTGGGAGTACTTGAGACCCTAAAAACTTAACTATAATAATTTTAGAATTTATAGACTTAAAAAGTTTTCCCTTTCCCTATCCCTTAATAATAAGTAGAGTTAGTATTCACTTTCTTTATTATAATAATTAATAATTAATAATAAAGTAATAAATAAATAACTCTAATTAAGTTAATAAGTTTAACTAAGGGGATTTAAACCCTATTTTAACTACTATATAATAAGAATTTTATATATTTAGGAAAGTCATAGTACTATACTACCCATAAAAGTTAAAGAGAGATAAATTAGTAAACTTATAAAAGGAATAAAGGCTATAATTATCCCTAGTCCATAAAAAAGAAAAGAGCCTATATACTTATAAGAGGGATAATAGTTATAACTACCCCTAGCCCATAAGGAATATAATTAATACTAATAAAGAAGAGCTAAAAACCCTTATCTCTCTTATAAGTTTACTTATTTATAGACTTAAATTATAAAAGTTTCCTTTATTTTTACTTAGTAAAATAAGAATTAAAGAATATTAACCTTAGTAATAATAATATATACTTATTATAAATTATTAAAAACTTACTTTAATTACTATATTTAATATATTAGAATAATATTCTAAGGAGACTAGGGGAGCCCTAGAAGTTAATATATTTACTTTTAACTCTTCTAAGTTAAAGAATCCTACTCCATAGAATAAGCTCTATAAAGGAACTACCTTTAAGAATATTCAGGGGTAAGCCCTTTATCCTATTACTTCTAAAAATAGAGAGTCTAAGGAAATTATACCTTTATAAACCTAAACTATCCATATTAAGTACTAAGTTTATACTAATAAGAATATCTATAATAAGTATAATAATAATAAAAAAAACCCTACCTCTAAAACTCCTAAGAATAATAAATAGTATTATACTATAGAGACTTACCTTATAAGAATAGAACCCTAGTTTATTAATAATAACTTATTCTCCTCTCTTACTATTAATATAGTCTAGGTAATTAAGGAACTAACTAAGACTATATAGAAATAATAATTAATAGCCCCTATTATTCCCTATATTTAGGAAATTCCTAAGTTTACTAGTAATAATATCTCTAACTTCTTAAATAATTATAAATCCTATATAGAGATTTATAAAAGAATTAATAAAGAAATAGTAACCCTAGTTAATTAGTATTATAATAAATTATATTAGTAAATTATTAAAAGCCTAGCCATAGTATATAAAAATTAAGTAAACCTCAAAAATACTCTCTTTAAAATATATAGTATTATAAACCTAAGTACTTATTAAGACCCTAATAAAGAGCTTTAAAACCTTATATTTAATTCTAAAATTAATAAGTTAAATAATATCTTAGAATTCCTTATAAAAATTAATAATCTCCATAATAAGGCCTATAAATAAAAACTAAATTCTCTTCCTAACTTAGAAGTTAACTATATTATTTTCTATTACTTCCCTAAATAAATAATATAATATATTTTAAAGACTCTCTATAGGGACTATAAGGCCCTACTTTTAATCCCTTAGGTCTAAATAGAGACTACTATTACTCAATAGGTCCAAACAAGCTAAGTATATAAACAACTATATAGTATCTCAACTAATAAAGCTCCCAGTACTATTATTATTATTCTTAAATATAAGAAGCTAAAAATTATATTTATAAAGGCTAAGATAACTAAGAATACCTTCCCCATAGTTAACTAAAAGGCCTAAATAAATAACCTTATAACTCACTTAGAGAATATAGAGATTAAGTAAATTAGAACTAATTACTATATAAATACTCCCTAGTAGGCACGGGATAATATAGGTATATATACTACTAATACTATTAAGAACTAACCTATACTATTTATAATATAATACTTATACTTTAATAATAACTTATATAATAGAGATTTAATTTATAATAGGAGAAGCTAAAGTCTCTTTAACTTAAAAGGAAATTACTTAGGCTTTATTAACTAAAACTTTACTTTTTAATTATAACCCCCTAGGTTTATTATTACTAATAACCCTAATACCTACTATATTTATAGAGAGAATAAATATATTATAAGGGACTATAAGGTAATTAGGGCTTTTACTAATTAAGGCCTCTACTACTTTAGAAAGGGAACCTAGTGAGTTAGGAATCTCTAAGGCTCTCTCTATATTTAAGTTCCTAATAATAATATTAATAATAGATACTATAGAGGCTAGTATAACTTAATAATTATCTCCTTTTTAATTCTTATAACTAATATAAAAAAAACTAAGTAATTAGAAATTAGAGTACTTAAACTTTATAAATATTTTCCCATACTTAGAATAGTAAAATCCCAGCTTAAGAGCTAGTATAACACAAATAAACACACTCAGTACACTATATAAGGAGCTATAAACTTAGTACCCCCTAAAATATCCCTATAAAGTTAAGTTATAGAAGAAAAAGAGAATACTACCTATAATATTCTTAATATCTACATAACTATATTCAATATACTAGCCACAATCCTTTTTACTAATATAGAAATTAATATAATAACCTAATTTTAATCTCAGAACCACTATATTTCTCTCTATCCCACTACTTATTCTAATAAGAAAGTCCATATTATAGACCCAATCCGGGAGTACCTACTAATACTACTACTAAAGCTACAAGTAAAGGAAATTATAAATAAGAACAAGGACCTAATAGC
>JAXISO010000678.1:0-14133 GCA_036785465.1 Colletotrichum agaves | reverse complement strand
TTACTTATTTAGTATATTATAAAGTAAATATAAATTAAAATACTTTATAATAAATTAAAATAAATACTATAATATAATATTTATATTTCTTATTATTAATTAAAATATATAATATAAATTAAATATATAATATAAATATAATATAAAATATATATTATATTATTTTTACTTTAAAGTATTATAATATATAAAAACTAATATTATAATACTAATAATTATTATTATTTTACCTTATATATAATATTTTACTATTATTAATAAATACTTTAAAAAATTATAACTTAATTATATTTCATTATATATTAATAAATATAATAATTTATTAATTTATATATCCTACTTTATATAATTATTATACTTATACTAATAATATATAAAAACTTAAATTAGTATATTATATTATAAATAATATAAATATAATATATATATTTATATTTATAATGTATTAGAAAAAAAAATATTACAAATATAAATACATGTATTTGTATTGTTTGTATTAGCCCCACTAATACAAATACATGTATTTGTATTAGATGTATTTGTATTATTGAAAGACTCTGAATTTAGGGGTGAAAATTCGTGCAGTCTCATAGTAACAACAATAGAAATACAGAGATCGATGATTCGACACTAACCACAAAGACTAGATTCATATGCATAAAAGACATTAAGCCTCCACATAATCAGTGCAGGAAAGGTCTATCTGCATTGAGCGTCTATGACAGAAGAACCCGAATCTCTCCCGTTGTCCTCGGGAATAATGCACGAAGCGATTTAGGCTCGCCAGCTTCGTCAAATCCCCTCTCTCCGTCAACTATTTCGTCTGCCAGAAGCAGCATCTGCTCAACATGGTCGAATTTGTCACAAAACTTTGCGGCGGCCCTCTCAGTGAGCTCTCGTGCAAGACTTGAATCCTGAATGTGCTTCAAATTTTCCATGGCATCCATGAGCGCCGAAGGTAGGAAGTCGTCAAGGATCTGGCTTGCTCGGCTCAAAGCTTCGGGCCGTAGAGCGTCCAGCGAGGACACTCTCTCGAGGTTGCCAGATTCTGTTGTTAGATTGTCCAAGGCGTCAAGCATTTGCCCTAGTCCTGAACCCTGGCGGAAGAATTGGTACTGACACTCGGTAAGTTTCTCACACTCTTCTGCCACCCTCTCTCGCAGCTGCGTCGTCCTCCTCTGGGTAAAGTCAAAGGGCTCTAATGTATGCTTCGCTGCAAGCAAGCAGTTTGTCAGGAAAATGGCGTCCGCCGGTGAGTCAATGCCTTTAGCCATGTTCTCACAACCAGACAGAAAAGGCTCAAAAGCCTCCGCGAGAATGGGTTGGAAGTCGGTCTCGCGGTCCGCAGACGCCGACAGCGAGATCTCGTATGTTTTCATGACAGCAGTCAACTGCTTCAGCGCGTCAATTAAAAACTCTGGCGGCCCAAGGTCAGATGGCGTCTGTTGGAACTCGCCCTGTAGCGTAGTAATGTGATCTCTCATCAGCGACCGGAACTGCCTCAATGCTCCGGCTTCGAGGCCAGACATGAGATCTAACAACCCACACTGACTACCCAGCAGCTTCGCGAAGGTGAAGTGATAGAACCCCAGGATGTTTGCGAGATTGTAAGCCAGAATAGTCTCTTCGTTGGACTGGATAACCTGCTCAACCCTCTGTCGCAAAATTCTGGCAGCGCCAGACACGTCCCGGTCAACCAGGTCGTTGAGCGCTTTGAGTGCATCAAAGTCGCCGGCTGGTTCCCCCTCGCCCTCGTCGAGAAGCTGCCACAACTCGGTTGCCCGCCCGGACTGGAGACCCTTGGCAATTTCGTTTCCTTCCAAAACGAATAGAACCTCCAACGCCTCGCGCTCACTTACGGTCGCTGAGTGTATCCATGCAAGCATATCACCCACGTAGCGAAGTGGGTCATGGGCTGCCATCTCGATGGGTTTGACAGAGTGATCTTCCGTGCCAGAACTCGTCGTGCCTGTCAAGGCCAGATTGAATGCGTCGGACAGAATACGCTCTCTTGCCTCGGCAAAGAAATCCAGGCAATTCTGGAAGAGTGGCGGCCTTTCTGCCAAGATGCGAATAGCGTGGCGAATGGACGAGTTCATCTGAGGGTTTTCCAGGTTGAGTGTCTTGAACTCACGCTGAACCCACTTGTACAGCTTCTGGAACGCTAGGTTAAGGTTCTTTGATATCTGTTCCATTACTTCCAGACCCAGGGACTGCTTCTCAAACCCGAGCAGAATTTCGCAGTCCTTGCTCACGCGTTTTGCCTTAGCGAGAGCGGCGAAGAAGTTTTCATCAACGGGCTCAGCAGTTGAGGTGAGGGCCGCGACCTCGTCATCGGAGAAGATGAAGTGACTACGCAGCGCATTGAGCAGCTGCTGTTTCAACTCGACCTCAGCACGCTGCCTGATCAATGAAGATGCCTCCTCCAAGATGGGACCCGTATCCTGATGTGCTGCGGTAATGCGACTCCTGACATCTTGGTAGTTGTTATTCAGCTTGTCCATTGTAGTACCAATACGGCGAAGTTGCTGGCCAGGTTGTTAGAGAGGATGACTGTGGGAATTGCGTTGGGACATCGAAACTTACGTCTGCCACCCGGCCGAATTGAGATACGATCTCGCCATTGCTATCAATCACCTCCTTTTGGAGGTCCAGGCGCAATCGACGACGGGTTTCGGGGATATTCTTCAGGCCCCTGCCGTCGAGAAGTTGCAAGGCATCTCGGAACTCAGAATCTGCGTATGACGTCGAAAGGACTGTCGAGACTTTGGAAGCAAGCGGATTCTGGTTCCTCAGGGAAGTAGGCGTTGCTGGCGAATGAGGCATACCAGCACCTGGACTGGATACATCTCTGATGGGCAATGGTCTCAGCGAGCCGGGCCCTTTGGCGGAGGCCATGCTAAACAGCGAAGCGATTATCACGAGGCAACTTTAGTCAAGATCTTGTTCATACTCTCAATGAGAAATGAAGGTTGCCTGAATTGAAGTGGTTACCTGGGGGCCCGTGCGGACGACGCTTATATTTAACCCTCCCTGCTTATATGGAAAGGAGGGGAGAGGCAAAAACCTATACTTACTATAAGAACAAGCTTCTAATTATTAGTACTAAGAACTATACTTTTTATTATAGTAAATATATATTAAAGAGTTTATATTTTAATATTAAAAATTACTAAAATTTAATATTATTAAATAATATATACTTTATTATATTTATTTAAATTTAATATTATTAAATTTAACTATAAAGTTTAAAAAAACTATAAAAGCTATAGAAACTATAAAAATTATAAAAACTTAATAATATTAATACTCTTAGTACTCTTAGTACTCTTAGTACTTACTCTTAGTACTCTTAGTACTCTAAATATAAGTAGAGCCTAGATATAGAGCTATAACTAGAAGGCGGCTAAAAGTAAGTGCGGCATTGTTTTGCCATTCAGCACTGGCACCTACCTTACGTGACGTACTGATGCTACCTTTCGGTGGCTGCTGCGGCACTTCTGTAAACTGGCCGGCGCTCATCAACAACCTGCCTCAATTTATCTCCCCAAATCGCTACCTACCTAAGGTAGTATTCGATGATTCTTCGCCAGCTCTGACAGTGAGTGTCATCAGCACATGCCACATTACCTCAACTCCGACAAGCGCGGTAAGCGTCCGAGTCTCAAACACCGAGCTAAGGCCACTGACTCCGCACAAGCTTGCAAGTTCCTACCACCTCAACACAGAACGTATTCCATCTCCTCAGTCACCTGCACTTGCAGAGGCAGCCCGCGTGACCTCTCGTCAAATGATGGACGCCTCCTGCAGTTTATCGGCTTGCCTTCCACATGGCGTCTAGGTCTTTAAGCTGACTTTTTCTATTCGCTGAAGCACTGCACAAACTGTTTTCTCGAACTGGATCCCATTTGTGCACGAGCAGCTCCTCGACCGCTCTCCGAAAATGCACCAGACGATATGAATGAAGATTCGACCTCAACAACAACAACGACGACGACACTCGACATCCATCTGCTTACATTGCGTGTGCCATGGCATCCAACATACTATCTCGGCTGGGCCCCTCAGCGAGAGGCTCTAGGTCCTTTTACGAGGAGTTGAGGGGAGGACGCGACGAACAAGTGGATGTTGAAGAGCAGGCTGGACTTGATTTTGACGAAGAGAACTTAAAAGAGCAGTTCCAAGACTACGATCTGGACCACGCTCAAGGTCTGGCGGTAGAAGACAGTCGCGCCACTCTTGACAGCAATGTCAACCTTCTCAAAAGCCCACCACAAATTGCTGGACAGGGCGCCAAACTTAGGGGAGGCAGACGCGATCCTGCTCCTGCTTGGCTTGGTCAGGAAGACGATGGCGACAACGACGTCCCTGCATCCCTCCTCGTAGAGCCGCACGATATGGAAGCAGATGCAAAAGGAACAGGCCTTGGAAATCAACCCGCTGCTGCAGCGAGACAAGTTGCCATCCCCGGTCCATCGAATCGACGGACTCATTCTCAGTGGGAAGCCACCCAAGCCCAGCAGCGTCTGCACCCAGCGGATAGCATAAACCCAATCAGAGCACAACCCAGGCAGCTACCACGAGGTCTTGCATTAGGCTCCGAGAAAGAGAGGGCGCTATGGAGATGGGTGAACGTTGCTAATGTTGACTTCTTCATTCAAGACGTCTACTCGTATTACCAAGGCAGTGGCTTTTGGTGCATCGTCTGCGGCCGCGGACTACATCTCCTGTAAGCGTCTGTTATCGCCGCTTCAACATTCTGCGACCACTGACTTCTACTCAGAGAATCAGCATTCTTTGCGGTGTTTCTGACGTTTATGACGCAGTGCATTGACTACAAGCTCCTCTCCGATAGAAGTAAGAAATCTATGGGAGAGGTGGTGATTTCTCAGTGCACCAAGAAAATGTCATTCAAGTGGAATCTCGGTCTGTGGTTATACGTCTTTTTCTTCATTTGGAAAGCCGTGTACTACGCTCTTGATCTCCGGCGACTGCGTAACATGCGCAACTTCTATACGTACCTACTCGAAATACCTGAGGAAGACATGCAAACAGTCTCATGGCAGGACATTGTTTCTCGGGTAATGGCTCTAAGGGATGCGAATCCAAAGACTGCCATCAACATCACCCCGTCGCAGCGGCGATGGATGCGCAATCAGTCCAAAGAGCGACTTGATGCCCACGATATTGCCAACCGTCTTATGCGAAGAGAGAACTACCTGATAGCCATGATGAACAAGGATATCCTCGACCTGTCTCTGCCGATTCCGTTCATGGGGAAGCATCAGTTTTTCTCAAGAAGTCTCGAGTGGAACCTTCATTTCAGCATCCTGAGTTTCGTCTTCGACGAGAGCAATCAAGTCAGGCAGGAATTTCTGAAATCGGATCGTCGTGGTCTGCTCAGTGCTATGTTGAAGACGCGGCTGATATTCGCCGGCGTCGTTAATCTTCTAATAGGGCCGTTTGTTGTTGCGTACCTCATCATTGTGCACACTACGACATACTACAACGTAAGATTTTCCTCGCACGCTTCAACTCGCGCATACGCTAAAAGGGATTATATGTAGGAGTACCAGAAGGACCCCCAGACTTTCAGCCACAGAAGGTACACGCCACTGGCTGAGTGGAAGTTCCGCGAGTTCAACGAACTGCCGCACTTCTTCCAGGAGCGGCTAAACATGTCGTACCCCGCTGCTCATACGTACATCGAGCAATTTCCCAAGAAGTTAATCGAGCAGTTTGCACATGCTGTCACTTTTATCGCCGGGTCGATTACCACTGTCTTGGCCATTGCGTCGTTTTTGGAGCCTGAGCATTTCTTGGGCTTTGAGCTCCTTTTCGGCAAGTCGGCACTCTTTTATATTGGAGTCTTCGGTGCCACTTGGGCGGCTGCCAGAGGCATGATTTCGGAAGAGACGAAGGTCTTCGATCCAGAGTATGCCTTACGCAATGTCATCAGCCACATACATTATTCCCCATCCCACTGGCAGAACCGTCTGCATACGGCAGAGGTCAAGAGAGAATTCTCGGAGCTGTACAAGCTCAAAATACTGATCCTGGTTGAGGAAGTAGTCGGTATTCTCACAGCGTCGCTTGTACTCATCTTGTCGGCACCCAAGTGCAGCGACCAAATCATCGACTTTTTCAGGGAGTTTACAATTCACGTGGATGGGGTCGGCTATGTGTGCTCTTTCGCCATGTTTAATTTTAAGACAGGCGCAGAGAAGACCAAACAAAGGGCCAGTGGGACTGATGTTCGCGAGGACTACTACTCGACAAAACATGGCAAGATGGCGGCATCTTATTATGGTTTCTTAGACAATTACGTCATCAACCCGAAAACAGGCATTCCAGGCCATATCCCGCCCGGGAGCAGACATCCATTTCATCCACCGCCTGCTTTCCCCGGGCTTCAGTCACCAACGCTCGCAGCTGACATGCAGGGCTCCAGGGCAGGCCGGTATGATTTGGCTAGAAGCCGGAATCCTGGAGGCGGTATTGGACACACCGTTCGGACGCCACGGTTTGGGCCTTCAATGACGGCCCCAAGCCCAATGGCGTCAATGCTGCTCGACCCCCATCACCAACCAGCGGCAGGATTCGGAGCCAGAAGCACACATTGGAGCCGAGGAAATCGGGCTGGGTATCAAGGAGAAGACATCATCGAAGAGTCAACAGAAGACAACCTTGGAATACATGGGCGTCTAGGGTCACAAGGAGCGTTTGAAGACGAGCTATCCGAGGGGCCGGGTTCCTTGGGAGAGTCGGTTTGGGAGACGTCGCCGCCGAAAGGGTTGAGCCGAGAAAACAGCACAACTACGAACACAGGAGGCCAAGATGCGGGTGTCTTGGGATTGATTTATCAGTTTCAGCAGGCCAATAATAGGCCGGGTGAAACTCTATGAAGAATGGTCAAGCATATGATATCGTCCCTGGACTGGCGAGGTGTTTCGCTTTACTCATCCTTGATACCGTGGTCGAGGATTGAGAGGAATATAGTAACGTATCAGGCACGGTTGGTTCACAAGGCATTCCTGCGAGCGAGAGTGGAGAATAGGCTATAGCACGGTTAGATCGTCCTCAGACGGGTTCTGGATCACATCCAGCTAGGTGATTGAGGATGCCCGGCGCAAGGGACTAGGTAGTTTAGACATTCCATGGACAAGAGCCGAGCGACAAACGTTTTGCATTGCCGTAATATCTATGCCCTCAACCCTCGACGGTATCAATGAGGTATGGGCTTTGCTGAGGCATCTTGGCGGCTTGGTTTAAGATTGATTGGAGATGTCTGCAGTTTCGCTGCTGCACTTGAACAGAGCACTTCGAAGACTCATTTTATAACCTCGAGTTACCTATCGAGGTTCACGGCGTCCCATGGCTCACTCTGAGTCTTCCAGTTCAAGGTTTTACTTAAAATCGTCACAGTAGTCAGTAACTACTGTTAAGTTTTCATTTCTCATTCGGCGTGGAAAAGACCCCGTTTTTTTCGGACATAAAGGTTACTAAGTATTCTATTGTGCCGTGGCCGGAATGATTGTGGTGGGGTTTTCGCGCGGACCATGCGGCTCGTATCTCCGAGGAACCCGGCATTGGGGTTGCGCGTCTTCGTGAGTGGCGATCGACAACGTGGAAGTCCAGGAACGGATGGCAGGATAGGACAGAACAGCACGGACATTGGAAAGACTTTGTCACACAACTGAGCCATTGGCCGTGCGACTATGAGGATGAGATACGGGAAAAGCGGAATGCATATGAAACGTCCACGTAGCAGGCGATGTTAGGGACTAATAAGAGCAGTAACAGGCCGCTGTTGGGTACGAGTCTTGGCAGTGTGTAGTGCCCATCGCTCTTCCGAAAGAACACCACACTGTAGGTAAAAGTCCAAGCAGAGGTGCAAATAAGTTTCAATCGAGATATTACATTCAGTAACGTATGAGCAGGCGCTCTTGTAACAAGTGGATGGATGTACTTTGCGGATTTTAGCGTCCGATAATGGCGGGATGCTCAGCACTGAAACAAATCAATTGAAAGCAAGTGACCGAAACCCAGCGCTAGTCATGCTAACTCAGTACATGACTCAAGAAATTGGCCAGGACAAAAACAGCGAAGAATAAGTGACATAGCGCGAGGTCGCAGTGGCAGAGAGGGTCAAATGCGAAAAGAGGTGATTACAGAGAAGGAAAGCCCTGTCAAATACGAGGCTGCTGAGCGAGGGCCTCCCTCTTTCGGGAGGTCAAATTGGCGGGCTTTTTAGCCGCCCTTCACCGCCTCGCGAGCCCCGTAAAAGGGGCTCGCGCAGGCGCTGCCATATTGCGCGCACTCTCCATCAACAATATCAACGTCTCCATCATCAATATCATCAAAAATTCAACAATTAATAGTCTAATTCGCATTACTAGTAACTATCTATAACTACTTAAGTTTATTATACTTTTAAAACCTACTCTATTACTCTTTTTAGTATATTTTTTACTCTTAAGAAGTTCTTTAATTAAATATATTAGTAGTAACTTATTAAAACCTATATTTATAATTTTAATATATTAGAGTTTATTAATACTCCTACTCTCTTAATACTTATAAAATCTAAAGTCCCTTCTTTATTATTATTATTAAAGTACTTAAATTCCTTAGTAACTATAGAATTATTATAAAGTTTCTCTATTAAGTACTTTAAAATCTATATATAATTATATAATAATTATATAATTAATTTTATAAAATATAATTATATTATTAATAGTATTAAGAAAGTTTATAATTTTATTATTTATATTCTTATATATAATTATTTTATTATATATTATCTCCCTTTAAATACTTTTATAAAATAATATTAATTACTCTTAATTTATTTTACTCTATTAAAAAGTAAATAATATTAATAAATTTATTTTATTTATTATAAGTTTTAAAATAATACTTTAAATAAAAATTTATATAAAGTTATAATAATTAATAAGTACTTTAATAAATTGAAAATTATATATTATAAAGAGCTAAGCCTAGGCTTATTTAACTTAAAAAGTATAAGAATTATAACTAGAGCCTAAGTAAGTTATTTTAATAATTATTAATATAGGGAATTAATAAATATATTAACTAAAGCTTAGGGAGCTTAACTCCCTACTATAGAGCTTTCCTAATATACTATAGGGCCTTAGTAGGCCTTTACTAGTTAATTACCTAAGGTATTTACTATAGTATTTATATTTTAGTATTAGGTCCTTATAATTACCCCCCTCTCCCTAGCCTTAGTCCCTAAAGCCTAAAATATAGGTTTCTAGGTATTATAATAGCCCCCCTTTTTTCTTAAGTTTCTAGTATTATAATACTAGTATTAAACTTATTACTAATTATATAATAATTACTTTTTATATAATTTTTACTTTCCTTTATTATATTTAATTATTATAATTTATTCTTTATATATTATTATAAATAGTACTAAGTATTTTTAGGTTTTTTAAGTATTCATTTCCTATTATTATATATTACTTAACTTTAAAACTTACTTCCTTTATTTAAATAATATCTTACTATATAATTATTAGTATATATTTATTATAAATATAAATACTATAAACTTTTTTATAGAATTTATTTTTTCTTAGATTTTCCCTCCTTAGTTATCTTTTTTATAAGTATTATATTATATTTTTTTTATTAATGTTTTCTTATCTTTTTTAATTCTCTTCTCTTTCTCTATTTCCTTATTAATTATTTACTATTTACTTTTATAATATCTTATATTATTTATATATTATAAACTCTTAATAAATTTATTTATAATCCTACTATCTTATTCTCCTACTTTCTTAATAATACTAATAATAATTACCCTTACCTTAATTATTTTTTATTTATATATATTAATATTCTCTAGTTTTAATATACCTATAATAAGTATATAATAATTTATATTCTCTATAAATTCTATAAATAGAAATATACTACTATAAGTACTATTAATTTATTACTAAGTATTTAATAAATTAATTTTAATTCTTAGGTTCCTTATAAATACTAGGGTATAGCCTAATTTACTTAGAATACCTTCTACTATATCCATAAGTAGAATATAATTAAAAATTTTAATTTTAATAAATATACTTATTATATTTATTTTATTACTAAGTATATAAGTACTTAATAATAATTTATTAATTTAATTAAAAACCCTATTAATAGTAATAATTCTATTAATATAAAGTAATTATAAATCTAGGAGTTTATATTTATTTATAAATATTTTTCTCTAAGTATTTTAATTTAAATAAGTCCTTTACTAGTAATTCTCTAATTATTCTCTAATTAGATTTTAATTCTATTCTAGGCCTAAATTCTTACTTTTAAGAATAATATTCTTAGTTATTTTAATAATACTTTACTACTATACCTATAAAATAATACTACTACTAAGAGCCTTTATAATACTATTACTAACTTTAATAATAAGCTCTATACTAGTAAGGTTTCTCCTACTATAACTAGGGAGTAATTTACTTACTTCTCTTTTAATAAAGACCTCTATATTACTCTTATTAAGTACTTAATAAATAAGCGCCCCTATTATACTATTATTATTCTTAGTACTTATTCTATAAATTATAGTATTATTACTTATACTCCTATTAAATATACTCTAGTATAATTTATTATTAATTATTCTTTAAAGAGACCTAAAATTAATACTAAGAATAAGGGTAAAACTAAGGTTAAGTTAATTATTATTATAAACTTAAATATAAAAAAAGAGAATAAAAGTAAAATTAATAAAAACAATAATAATAAGGATAAGAGTACTAATAATAATAATATTAATATAAAAACTAGTAATACCTAGATTTTTTCTTTTATTAATAATTCCCTAGTAATTTATTATTAAGTTTTAACTTTTATATAATTACCTTTAAGTAAAATACCCTAGTATTAAATTAGCCTTTAGGCCTAAATTAATTTCTCTCCCCTTATAACTTTCTCCTAATTTTTAATTACTTAATAATTTACCTTTAAATTATTAATAAAACTCTTTTTTATTCCTAATTATTCTATTTATTATAGGACTTTTAAATTTATTTATTATACTTATAAACTACTTCTTAAGTATTTACTAAGTTCTTTATTAATTCCTAAGTATTATACTCTATAGGCTAACCTACTTATTTTATAAAATACTATATTTCTTTACTAATTTCTTACCTACCTATAATCTCTTCTATTTCCTATTCTTTAGAATTATTTTCTAAGTTTAATAATATTCTACTCTTACTAATTTCTTACTAATTATTCTATAGTTTAATTAATATAATAGAGAAAATATTATATATTTACTTATACTTCTTTAAGAGTTATACTCTATATACTTAAGAGCTAATATACTTTATGATCCTAACTTTAATAAATTAAAGTACTAATTTCTTATATTTAAACCTAAAATCTCTTATTAATAGCTTAATAATTACTCCCTATTAATATACTTATTTCTTATATTTAATATTATAATACTTTACTTAGAATTCTATAACTTTTTATTAAAAGTCCTAGGCCTTTCTCCTTAATACTATAATATAATTAATATATTTAATTACCCCCTAAATACTTATTCTCTATATTAAAATATACTTAATATACTAAGAATAGTATTTATATAGGGCTTCTATTAATAAATAACTAATAATACTATATTTACTATTATTATATATAAATTCTACTTTAATTAAGTAGGCTACTTATTTCTCTAGGCTATTCCTAGTATATAATTAGAAATACTTCTCTAAAGTCTAATAGGTTTATTCTATTTACCTATTAATTTATAAATAATAGGTTATAAAGAGCTTCCTCTTAGATTTTCTTAATTATATAAACTCTTCCCAAAAATAGCTAGTTAATAATTTATCCTAATTATTTATAATACCTTTAGGGGTTCTAAAATAATATTCTATATACTTATAAAAAATCCACACTAACTTAATAACTATTAACTATTTAATAATAAGAATAAATATTATAAATTCTATTATTCTATATATAATTATAAGAATTATATTATACTCTCTACTATTATCCTAGGTACTTAGTAATAGTCCTATAATAAAATCCAGGCTAATTTCTTAAAAGGAGTATAAAAATAATCATAAAGACTATAATTAATTATATAATTTATACTATAGGACTTTAATCCCTTAGTAGGTTTAGTAGGTTTTTATATATACTCTAATATTCTCCCCTATATTTAACTAGAAAAACTTATATTAAACTAGGTCCTTTATTTTTGTAATACTTATATAACTTACTCTTTTATTATTATAGTATTAGTAAAGAATTTCCCATTATAGGGTTACTTTATATAGAATTACTAATCTTCCCTTCCTAAATAATATTCTATTAGAATTAAGAGTAAAATTATTTTTATCTCTAGTAACTCTATAGATTTTCTTTAATATAGTCTAATAATACTAATTTTTAGCTTATAATTCTTAAATAAGACTTTTTAAATTACTTAAAAATTATAAAGTAATTACTATTCTACTTTAAGTAAATTCCTCTACTACTTAATATAGAATATATTACTCTAGAATAATAACCCTAATTCTAAATAAGTCCTCTATACTTATAAGTACTTACTAAGTATTCTCTAAGTCCCCTTTTACTCTTTAACTCTAAGTAATAATAATTATAATAAAAATAATATTACTAATTAGCCTTAAAAGGCTTTACTAATTAGGGACAAAGAAATCTCCTCTCTTATAAGAATTTATTTAAATTAGCCTAAGTATAACTTAAGTAACCTAAATAAAAGCTTTAATTATCTTTAATTTACTCTTTAAATTTATAATTAATATTTTAATCTTAGTTAATAATTTACTAATAAGTTTTAGCTTCTTTATAAGAATTAGTAAAATATTATAATACTTTATTTCCCCCTCTATATAGTCTAGTCTCTTAAATAAATTATCTATAGAATTACTAATACCTAATTAGTATTCTAGGTTAAAATCAAAGGTAAATAGCCTAAATACTTACCTAGTAAGCCTTCCCTAAAAGTCCCACACTAGAATAATAATAATACTCTTAAGAGCCTAGTAATTAATAAGAATTATAAACTTTCTTAATATCCCCTAGAAGTAATAGCCCTAGTATTCCAGGCTCTTAATAATTACTAATAATTCTTATTACTTTATTACCTATTTCTATTTAATATTAAAGAACTTTTATAAATAGTAAATAATTATAAAGAGCTAAGCCTAGGCTTATTTAGCTTAAAGAGTATATAAAATACTATTTATTTAGAACTAAGGAGGGAAAAGTAAAGTTTCCTATAATAAATAAAAAGTCTATATATAAGGGGCTTAATAGGGGCCCACTAGAGAAGTACTAAGTAGGAACTAAGTAAGTAAGTATAGGTAAAGTCTAGATTAATATTATTTAGGTATAGCTTATAATATTACCCCACTCCCCCCCCTCCTATTCTAGGGAGAGTAATAATTAAGTTACTATTATTTAATATAATATTCCTATACTTCTCCTTAAATTATTCTAGGGCTATTATCTCTACTACTATAATTACTAACTCCTATATTAAATTTATATATTTAACTTACTTTATAAGGGCCTCCCTTTATTACTCTTTACCTACTTAGTAGGACCTTACTATTAGAATATTCTTAATCTCCTATTTAGCCTTATTATTATGATTTATAATAGGAGGTAGTTATATATTTATTATAATTTATTTAAGTAAGGGGTTATTAATAGCTCTCTAGAGAAGGTTTATATAGAACTTTAAGTATATAGAGCTTAATATATTAAGTTCTACTATAAGAGGGAATATTACCTATATTACTTTATATTTATAATATAATTAAGAGAGCTTCTTATTTAGTTATAGGGATTTATAATTAATTATATTTAATTATACCTTATTATTTATTTAGTACTTCTTTATTAATAATTATTTCTTATTAACTTAGTCCTTAATTCTCTATTATATAAATACTATCTCTATATAAATAAATTCTATAATTAATTTAATTTAATTAATTAATTATTAAATTACTACCTCCCTATTAGAGAGTACTTTAATAATCTCCTCTATTACTAGAATTAAGTTAATATAATATTTATACT
>JAXISO010000677.1:0-14135 GCA_036785465.1 Colletotrichum agaves | reverse complement strand
CTGGGAGTGTGGAAGTGAAGGTGGGGGGGGGGGGGGGGGGGGGGGGGTCATATCAAATTTCAGAGCTGAATTACATCATTTGAAATCCCAGATGGTGACGAAATGGACAAAGACCAAGCCATACGCAATCTCGGAGGCTTCCATGCTTACCCGGTTGCGTGATGAACAACATTTCAACTGCGGCTGAGCAGCCGCATCTCAGGAGAAATCTAAGAGGGGGACCCGCAGGGCTTCATCTAGGAATGTTGACGATGTTGTCTTATGGTATACTGTAAAGTCTATGCGTTTCATTACGCGCAGGAATCTCCGGGCGGAGACAAAGATAGCGACGCCCAATAGGGGGTCCATGCAGACTCTGGCATCCACACGATGCATCCCGTCCACAGCCACCATGAATGGTTCACTTTCGAACGTGAGACGATCCAAGCCCTTACGTACTCCCGCAGCCTCTCCTAAAGTCCCCGAGCAGCTTGGGCAGACCGTAGACATCCAAGCCGCCGAACCCCTTTCCGGCCGTCTCCCCCTCACCAATGGCTATCACGGCCGCAACGATGTCCTTCTGGATGTCCTCCCCGACGACGCTGTCGTGCTTGTACGCGGGGTGGACATCGATGAAATCGCGCAGCCAGCGAGCGGCCGTCGTCAGCTTTCCGCTGGCGCGCTGGCTCACGAGGCGCAGATACGTGTCCAGCTCGCACCGCGTCCGGACGTCCACGTTCACGCTGTCCAGGTAACTCTCCACGAGCGGGATCAGGCCGGGGAACTCTCCGTCCGCGCTGCCGTTGATCACCTCGTTGACCGTCATCTCCGCGTACTCCTCCTCGACCGGCAGCACCGGCGTGGGCGGCCTGCTGGGCACGGCAGACCCCGGTCGCGAGCCCGGACGCGAGTTGTCGCCGCCGCCGCCGCCCTGCCGGGGCCTGCTCGAGAACGGGTTCTTTCTGAAGTAGAACTTGTCCTTGAGCACGGCGTCGACGTTGTGCGCGCGCTCCATGTTCTCGTCGACCTTTGTGATGGGGATGTAAAAGTTGAGGTCGAAAGAGAGGATGGCGCGCGTGACGAGGACCATGAAGACGGAGAAGGCGGCGTTCTCGAAGTCGGTCAGCTGGATCTCCATGGGGCGGAACTCGACGCGCCAGCCGATGCTGTTGTCGGCCGGG
This sequence comes from Colletotrichum agaves, assembly GCA_036785465.1. Taxonomy (NCBI): domain Eukaryota; kingdom Fungi; phylum Ascomycota; class Sordariomycetes; order Glomerellales; family Glomerellaceae; genus Colletotrichum; species Colletotrichum agaves. Next base: position 12,975 of record JAXISO010000677.1, on the reverse strand, counting down.
GGCGGCTTGAAGCGCATGTGCTGCCAGTTCGTGCTCTGCAGGTTCTCGAAGTGGTCCGTCTTGGAGAGGTCGAGCTCCTGCAGGTCCTCCTCGAAGACGACGATCGGGTCGCGGATGAAGAGGTGGGCAAAGTGCGTCGCGAGGCGGTCGTCCATGCCGCCGGCCATCAGCTTCGCCTTGATGTCTTCGTCGATGACCAGGTCCGGGTAGAGGTACTCCTTACGAAGGCGCGGGTCGGTTGAGATGTAGGTCGAGTTGGAGGCGTAGCGGGATTTGGGAATGCGCCAGCGGTCGTTTTTCAGGGGCTGCGTGATTTGTCAGTCCGGCCTCGTCGCGTATGATTTTTGTTTGTTAATGTGAAGAGGCTGTACCTTCTCGCCAAGCTCTTCTGGTGTCCTGCAGTCTACGGCTCTGCTGATCTGGTTCCACCGCACGTCGGTGTTGGCGAGGAAGCCCTTGTAGACTGGCGTAGCAGCCGTAAGGGCAAGTAGGATCGGGCCGAGAGGGCTGAGCTGATCGTACATCTTCCTGCCTTCCGTGATGTTCTTGGCCTGGAATGTGATCTGGAGACAACAGCTGCCCATGCCGAAAGCCATGGCATCCATGTGAATGAAGTTATCCGGGGCCGCGCCGTTGCGCACGTCGTCATCCTCGGGCCAGTTGTGCATGTCATAGTTCACCGTCGGATCCTTCCAGGGGTTGGCCGTGTTCTTGTCGTGGAACACGGGGACGTTGACCTGGACCTTGCGGCCGCGGCGCCAGCGGATGTTGGCTGCGAGGGTTGGAAAGCGGATGTGGGGGTTCGCGATCTCGTCCGGCACGAACTGGGACCGCAGCTTCGGACCGGAAGGCGGATAGTACGGGTCTGTGAAGTCGCCGGGACAGCCTAGTCTGGGAAATGTTGTGAGGGTGATGGGGTACTCGTTGGAGTGCATGTGGTCCTTCGCGATCTTGCGGCGCAGCTTCATGTCGGGCTCGACGCCGAGGAGTTCTTTGAAATCGATGCCCCATGGCTTACCGGGGGTTGCTTCGAGCATGAAGCGGCCGAACTCCGGATGGAAGACGGGGAGTGTTGTTGAGCTGCGAGTGAGTTAGTTTGAGTTGTCGCTCATCATCGACTCATTCGAACGGCGCGGTGCTCACGTGTAAGTGAACATGATGAATAGGTGAGCGAGACTTGAGATGTGTGAAAGACTTACGATGAGTCCCTAGCTACGTCTTGCAGCTCAGGTACGCAGCCGCCCTCCTTCGCGAGGTCGGGACTCTCGGCGAGTGCTGTGAGGATCTCGGCCTGTCTGAGAGATAGACGGACCTTGGGCTCATCCTTGGAGTATGTCACAACGAGATATTCAACCTACACCCACACCTTAGTCGTCTTGCAAATGACGTTTAACGGCGGCAATGGCGTACCTCATCTCCCCACAACATGGCATCGCGCTCCTTGCCCTTTGCCTTGTTCCAAATTTCCAAGAGTTGCTAACACCATGGGTTTAATATTAGCAAAATGATATCCCGAGTGAGTTGGTGACATCTCAGGTGAGATCTGTGAGGGTCATCGAACCTTGATACCCCACTCCCGGACCTGATCCGCTCGCTGCTTCGCCTCCGGCCAGTCAAGGGCGGTTCCCAGAGCTCTACAAAGCACCGTGTTAGGATTTCCATCGCCTCTGTGCTATCAGGAATGATTAAAAGCAATGCGCGGGAACTTGCAGGAGACCCATGGTTGGTGATGTGGGTTGGCAGCGTTATTTGGTTTTGGCGGGGTTACGGCTACGACCGGGTCCGTCTTAGGCCCCGGAGTTCAGGGAATCGTTGATCGGCGTTTATGAAAGACTGTTTGATACTAGGAAACTATGCCGGCTTGATACTGATTATGAATCGCGAGCAAACTAAATCATCAGCCTTGTTGCCGGCGCCCTTTCGAAGGCTTTTTGGAGGGTGTGTGGTGGCGCCGTGATGTTTTCCGTCTAGGATTCTAAGTCGGGTAGCGACATAAGATATCAGACCTCAATCAGCTCGCGATGCAAGGCGAGGCGCGGGAGCTTAAGACAAGGGCGTGGTGACGGAAGGAGATTTAGGAAGGTAGGTTCTTCAGCGACGGCGCAATAGTCTAGGCAACCGGGGGGGGGAACAGTCCGACTGGGTCAAATTGGCGGAGGTTGTTTACTGCGGTTAATGCGTCTGCGATGTAGAGTTGCGGCTCAGCCCAACAGCTGACGGCGGAATTGAAGGTGGGGGGTTGCCGTGATTGGGTTTGGCTGGGATTTTCCAGATCACGTCAATATTTGAAAGAGGAGAAGGGTATAGAGATTTAGTATGGGGATAAGGTATGGTAATTGCTCCAGGGGTTTTTGAGACAAGATGGTTCCGGCGTGGGATTGTCTGGTTTGGTATGGGGGGTGTTTGTCTCGCTTTTCGATTTTGTCTTTTTTCCTTCGATTTTTTTGCGCTGTTGCAGTCTTTGCGGTTCGCGGTTCGAACGATGGAGGGGTAAAATGGAGGGGCTGATTAGAAATCACATGCGTTGGTTAGGGATCTTTGAGAGAGGAGGGGTTGAACGGGAAAGGGACTGTGTAAATTTTTTTCTGCTGAAGTTTTTTCCCCATTGGTCTATGTCATCGAAACTAAGATCCATCGACGTGGGGTCTGACTGGGTGATGTAAAACTTAGTTCCGGGTGCCTTCGGGTCGGACAACTTGATATGCGATTCAGTGATGGGAGTTTTCTGGTCGTTGATGATTGCAGGGGGTTTGGGGCGCTGGGGAAATCTCGGTGTTTGTCCGGCTTCTTTTGCACTTTCGGCGGCGTTTTGGGCCTCGGGCAGTTGCTGTTTCTGGTAGGCAGGCAAAAAGTCCGGGCCGGATAACCCGTAGATCTGCCCGTCACAATTCCCGGGCCCTCATCGCAGAATCACAAGCGTGTCTACGATACTCGTTGGATTTTGCTCTGTCATCTCTCAATTTCATCTCGATGTCCGATTCTTGAGGTAACAGAGGCCGCATCGGAAGCGCTGCCGAGCAGAAACGAGTTTACCTGTGGCCCAGACGGGAGAGGGGCCGGCTTGAGACGCTTACACCTACTGCTGTCGGTGCTCGTGGATTTGTCATCTAAGAGATATCCATTGGAGGGGTTGAGGATGACATGGTTAATTATATATCGCGCCTTGGGGTTCACGGTGCAATTCTAGGCAATTCTTTCCAATTACCTTTCACCAAGTAACGGCCAATAAAGTCTGGCGACCTTAATCATCTTAGTTGCGTATATGTTCTGACGTACCAAGCCTTGTATGTGTAGTATAGGACAATGACGGCGTAAACAGGTGCGAGTGATATCCAGCGGTGGCACCGGAATCGGCGCCTTGAAACACATCTCGTCACTTAATTGAGCATCACAGGACAAAACGCGCTGATTAGAAATTGACTTTTGAGCTCGTCGTAAAGTACAACTTCCCCAGTTACTGTGCAAGGAGATGTTCGAATGTGAAGCCGATAAGCAACCAGCCGACCCAGACCGTTACCACAATGTCAACCTTCCAGTCCCTGATCTCGAAGAAGCATTCCATGATATACTCTCCTTTTCGTGGAGTCAACCTGCCCTCGTGCTGCCACTGCCTGACTACCAGAAAACGCTATTACGTATTCTTTCGCAGAATAACAAGCCTCTTTTCGCCTTCCATGGACTCGCATCATGTAAAAACCGTCTATGGATAACCAAACCAGTAGACGTCCATGTGTCTGCTGGGGTTTACTGAAGTCGCTCTGTGCTCTTCCGTGACGCTGACCTCCCCTTTACTTTTCTCTCTTAACGTGAATAAGGGTGAAAGCCGCGGTTGCTGCTGCTGCGGCCGCCTCCACGATAGTTGGCGCCCGGCTTGCCAGCATTCTTCGGGCCGGTAGGCGCGTTGGCAGGCGGGGCATGGGCGGGATCCGGCGATCCCTGGTGTCCTCCCCGGGGACCGCGGTTGAAGCCTCCACCACGGCCGCCGCCGGGGTTCATGTTGGGCTGAGGAACGTCGTCGTACATGCCCTCCCACGATGTCGGGGCACCTCCGGCCATGTTGTAACCGCCCTGGTTGTACTGGTCCCGTCCGCCGCCACTACCAGTGCTGCCGCCCCGTCGCGATCCGCCGTGTCCCTGCTGCGGCTGACCTCCCTGAGACGGGTCGAACATCTGCTGCTGAGGACTGAAGCCACCACTGGGCCCTGCGGGCGGCCCGACCTGTTGGCCCATTTGCTGACCCATCTGCTGTTGCATTTGTTGTTGCATTTGCTGCATCTGTTGCATCATCTGCGGCGTCATGTTACCCATCATGTTCTGTGCGTTGCCACCACCACCGCGGCCCATCATCTGGTTCTGCATTTGCTGCATTTGCTGCATCTGCATCATTTGCTGCATCATGGCTGGGTTCATTGGCATCCCGCGGCTCATGGCCATCTGTTGCTGCATCATCGCGAAGGCCTGCTGCATGCGTTGGAAGTATTGAGCCATGACTTGAGGCGTCATACCGCCAGCAGCACCCATTTGGCCGCCTCCCATGCCGCCCTGGCTGGCACCATCCTCTCCCTTGCGGAACTTGCCTCCGCGACGAGCGGCTTCCTCTTCTTCTCTCAGATTGCCTCGTGGCTGGGCCTTCTTGACTTCGATCGGCTTCCCGTGTATCTCGAGGCTTGTGCTTAGGCACGCGTCAACGCCAGCTTCGCTCTCGAATGTCACGAAACCAAATCCACGGGGACGACCAGTGTCCTTGTCCATCATGAGGGTTGCATCAACAACGCGGCCGAACTGGGCAAAGTAATCCTTGAACTCCTGGTCGGTCGTATCCTGACTAACACCGCCAACAAAAATCTTGCTTGTCTTTTCCTGTTCGTCGCGAGGAATAGCGCGCTTGGGGTCAATCTGAGAAAGTCAGCATTGAGCCTGGAAACACTTGAACATTGTCAGCCTACAATTTTGCCATCCAAGAAGTGTTCCTTGACCATAACAATGTTCACTGTCTTGGGGTCTCGGAATGTGAGGAAACCAAAACCTCTGGACCGTCCGGTGCTGCTGTCGCGCATGACGGTGCACTCGACAACCTCGCCAAATTGAGAGAAATAGTCTCGCAAGGATTCTGTTGGCGGTTAGCGACCTGCATAAATGCTGGCCAAGGGCGCAACTTACGATCGGTTGTTTCCCAGTTCAATCCGCCGATGAACATTTTTCTGCAAGAAGCATTGGTTAGTAATCATCCACCATACTCTCAAAATGCAATGCTCTATCGTGTCTGGGCCAGCGGGTGGTCTGCATCAAATGACTGCGGTTTGTGGAATCTGGGCGGGTGTGGCTCGTGTAGTGCGATGGAGCGTAACTAGGCTCAGCCTTCTCTTGACTGGATCATTCAGAAGAACGGCAGAAGTGCGTCCCAAGAAGTGCGTCATCCCCCTCTTTAAGACGTCGTGAATTCGAAGTTGAAGCCAGGCGAGAACAGCGAGTGAAGCGATTTGCTTATAAGTGGCGCAATGTTCCCTTTTCCGCTCAGGATATCCACCTCGACGACCAGGACAGTCTCAAACGGAGCAGAAAGCTCGGCATTCGATTATCAGCGCAGATATTTGCTGAAACCCAACCACATCAAGCCGTGCGATGGCCGATTCAAACCGTGGCCGGAACCATAGTGGAACTGTTGTTGAAGTGATGCCAGCCAGCCACGAAAACTCTCTCACGTCTGGGAGAATTGAGGAGCGGATAGCCTGGTCATTGTCGAAAAGTTGGTGTCTTTTGCTATCGTCAAGTCTCTGCTAGATTCTAGCCTCGAGCGCTATCCGCTGCTAATCTTGCTACAGCAGTCGAAGGCCACCGACGGTTCTCGTCGCGCTCTAAAGACCATCTGCGACTGGCTATAGAAGGAGCACGTGGGTGTTCCTCATCTGACTGACTGTGTGACTGACTATCGGCGGCATATCTCGGTGATCTCAGGCTGCTGTTCCAGCTGACTTCGCGGCACCTCTTTCTGGCTTCTCTTTCTGGCATGTGGCTCTCTTGTCTTGAGTCATGTTCTTCTTCCTTGGCTTGCTCGATTGACCCTGAAGTCTGGTATACAGACGTGGTTGACCGACATTTTTTAATATGCCTTCTCTTTCTCCCTCCAAGCTCCAGAAACCAATCATTTCTGACTCGAGACTCCGTAGGGCTACTGACGCCCAAGTTCCATCAAACCGCAGCCGACAGCTGCTGGTTAATCGGTTAAGGGTAGGCAGCTCTAATAAAGGCGCCGTACCTCGGGCATGTAGAGCAAAATAAACATTATGCAGAGCGCGACTATCACTTACCCGTCTTCCTTAGCACTAGGATTCTTAGCCGTGCTTGTGGAGTAGGTCGGCTCCTCGTGTTTCACTGCGCTCATTCCGTTTGACGGAGGCGCGTGGGTTGCCATCCCGCCACCGCTGCTGCCACCACCCAGATTGAAGTCTACTTCATCATCGTCATCATCTTCTTCGTACTTCATCTGATCGTCTGCACCATGGTCTTGCTCGGCTGGAGGTGGAGGCTCCGTGTATGTCTCTTGGGTCTGGACGGGTGCCGCCACGGGAGCTGGTGCGGCAGCGGGCGCCTGGGCGACGGCTGGCTTCGCCGGAGTGTCGTCATCGTAACTATCAAGATCTTAGTATTCGGTTTGATGAAAGTCGCGGGCAACAGATGCCACTCACAGATCGGCGAAAAGATCGTCCTCGAAGTTCTCCGGCTCAGTCATCCTGTCGTTGGTCGAAAAAGCTGTGTGCAGTGAAGGACAATCGGCTTTGGTTGTGAACTGGTTGATCCAGCTGGAGAGGGTAAGAAGGAAGAAGTAGGTTGGGTTAGTGAACGAATGCAACCAAAGGGAGATGGATGGAAGGTAACGTCATCAAGTAGCAGTGATTGTTTGGATATTTCTGAGGCAGTACACTGTAGTGGAGGATGAAGGAAGGTGGAGCTCGGAGTACAGGCGGAGCCAATGGGGGCAATCAATCCAATCAAAGCCACAAAGGCTGGGGAAGGAGCTTACCTTATTAGTACCTTAGCCTGAGGTTACCTTGGGCGGAGAGCCTCTGCTTCCCACGTGACCAAAGAAGTCCAAGAAAAAAGAAGAAAAAAACAGCCTAGCTCCGGGCAAGCCATGCAAGGTACCAGACCAGATGAGACCCATCTGTGACTTCTCACAGGTAATGAGAGCAAACAGCCTTGCATTAGGTGTCGCCTTAAGGGAGGCATTCAACCGGCTTTGAATGAACTTCTGAGTCCTGCTTGTAACTCGAGCTATTGTTCTTTTAGTCCTCTATGCCCAATCCTTGGAATTGCCTTAGGAAAATTACCTACGGACAAAGGCACACACAGGGATATTGCGAGAATAGTTTAAACATAATATGATAAAATGAACGTGTTTGACGACTATTACTTGTAGACGTATTGGATGTGCTCTAACAAAGCTATGAAAGCCGCAATAGTGGAGGTAGTTGCTTGCTGCGTTCGCAAACACACCGCCACAACTAGGTACCTCTGAGCGGCTGAAGCCACAGTGACCTCCTCCACGGGCTCCACCGGGCCTCAACTGCTGCTCCAAGTGGCGACGGGAGCGGTACACTAAGGTAATGTGAGGCAAGGGTCCGGCCACTGGTCGCTTGCTCGGAGCTCAGGCGACACGTCTGGCGTATCTCAACAACAAGACACACAATGAGAGTCTCTCAATAGAGAAACGACAAAATGTTCTCCTCTTCAGGGAGTGGCAAGAAACCCGCGCAACAGGTATGTTCCAAAAGCGCTCCATCGTATGAGGTCTGTCTGCGTCGTATGCTAAGTTGCCCCGCAGCAGGAGATGGTTCAAGTCGGTGGGTTCCGTCATACCTCTTGCATCTCGAGGTGTCCGTTGCCGCAGGGCCTCGGGCGCCAGATACTGTCGTCGGAAATCTTGGCTGACTTGTAATACCAACACAAATCAGACCGCTCAGAGTACGTTCGCCTTTCGTCTCTGAAGGCAAGGCGTCGGAACTGACTTGGGGTAGTTCTGCATCGCCGTTTTGGAAACCACCGCCCGCACGTGAGAACACGCCGAAGAGGACAGGTCGCGACTCCAGCCTGGTTGTTGGAGCCGCGTACTCCCATGCTGACATACTCAAATTCGATTCTTTGTGCGGAACTCTTTGTCGCGCCTGACGGAGACTTTGTGCTAACTAGCGACCAGAAACCTGTCCAATTCCTCTTCGAGACCGAAAACTCCTCCGTCTTCTCACTCCGCGAAGGGCCGAACTAGCGATGCTTCTCCTCCAACATCACGGCCCAACTCGGGCCTATCATCGCCGCCGATCAAGAGTTACATAAGTTTCCTGTCCAACACGAACGATGACTGGAAGGCGGACGAGGACGACATGATGGGGTACGAAGATGACGATGGCGACGATTTCGGCTTGCCCAGCCTCTCCAACATGAAGAGACGAACGCGCAAGATAGCGGCGCAAAAGACGCCCGGCCTCAGCGGAAGCTTGTCGCCAATGGATGATTCCTTTGGGCTTGGACTTCACGCAAGAAGATATTCAAACAGTGCGGATATTGCCATTGAAAGGCCTGCCCCGACATACCCCGTGCCAAAGAAAAGCGAGGGAAAGATTCTGAGGCCGCAATACAAAGAGATATTAAGAGGTACGTCAAAACGAAATTGAATACCTTGCTGCGCTAACTGCGACAGATCCTGCAAACGCTTTACACTTAATCGACCATCCCGCGGTTCCAGCAAATGCGACGCCCAAGGAGGTTGACGCCGCCAATTCTAGGATAACTAGGATCAATAAATTCAAGAAGCTCTTGCAGGCATCAACAATACCCCTACAGGACCTTCGACAACTGGCTTGGTCAGGTGTGCCTCAGGAGGTTCGCGCTATGACATGGCAACTTCTTCTTAGTTACCTACCGACGAATAGCGAAAGAAGAGTTGCGACCTTGGAGAGAAAAAGGAAAGAGTATCTGGATGGTGTGCGGCAGGCTTTTGAACGCGGTGGTTCGAGCGCCACTTCGTCAGGCAAGGCAAGAGGATTGGACGAGGCAATCTGGCATCAGATTAGCATCGACGTTCCGCGGACGAATCCTCATATTGAGCTCTACTCATACGAGGCAACCCAGCGGTCACTGGAGCGCATTCTATACCTATGGGCTGTTCGACACCCTGCCAGTGGCTACGTACAGGGCATCAACGATCTGGTGACGCCCTTCTGGCAAGTGTTTCTCAGTACTTATATCGCCGACTCCGACATAGAATCCGGGATGGATCCAGGCCAATTGCCCAAGTCTGTCCTAGACGCCGTGGAGGCGGATTCCTTCTGGTGTTTGACGAAACTATTAGACGGTATCCAAGATCACTACATCGTGGCGCAGCCAGGCATTCAGAGGCAAGTAGCAGCTCTTCGTGATCTAACTGCGCGAATTGATGCTGGGTTGGCCAAACATCTCGAAAATGAGCATGTGGAGTTTATCCAATTCAGTTTTCGATGGATGAATTGCCTCTTAATGAGAGAGATCAGTGTGCGGAATACGATCAGAATGTGGGACACATATTTGGTAGGCCACCAGATACAGCAGCTTAATCTTGCGGATCACGCTAACAAGGTCCAGGCTGAAGAGCAGGGTTTCTCGGAATTCCATTTATATGTTTGCGCGGCGTTCCTCGTCAAGTGGTCGGACAAGTTGATCAAGATGGATTTCCAGGAAATCATGATGTTTTTGCAGAGCTTGCCGACAAAGTCGTGGACGGAGAAGGACATTGAACTGCTTTTGAGCGAGGCGTTCATCTGGCAGAGCCTTTTCAAAGGTTCATCAGCGCATCTAAGAGGACAGCCAAGTCGTACGCCTTCGGCGAACATGCAGCTATAAGTCTCATAGTTTGCTACCCTCGGGCTTACAAACCGCAAGACATTTATCCCTGATGAGGGATGAGGGAGGACGGAATGAAAGTTGGAAGGAAATGAGGCGTCTGGGGACAATGTCAAAGTCAACAAGGTACCTTAATTACTCTAGGGCAGCACAGACTAAACCTCACCCGAGGATTATTACCCTCCTTCATCCAAGCCTCCACTAAAAGTTAAACTGACCTAAGGAATGTAGTGAATTGCAACTAATTTGCAATTACTCCAGTATATCCACAGTAATTAAACCCTAAGGGCTTAGGCTCAAATACACTTAATAGTAATTTAATTTGGAATTAAATAGAGTATAATTCCTACTAAGTTTTCTTTTATATACTAATTATATAATACTATATAAAAAGCCTTATAATTACTATTCTACTATTTAATATATCCTAATAAAATAAAACTAAAGAGATATTTCTAGTTTTTCCTTAAGAGAATAATAAATTTAAACTAAGTAGTATATTATTAAATAGTAATAATTCTAATTATAATTTTAATAATAATAAGAAGGGATTACTTAAGGGATTAATAGAAGAAATATTATTAAATTTAATAAAGTTTTTTAATAGTATAATAAATAAAAATATTAACTTAAAGAAAAATAGCCTAAGTTTTAAAAGTATATATTACTTTTATTTATTTTCCCTAAATTAAATAAATAAGTATAAATTAGAGGAAATATATTTTAAGTTTAAGAAGTTCTATATTTACTCTCTATTCCTAAAATACTATAAATATTACTTAGAGGAATAATATATATTATTCTTATAAAGGTATTAAGTAGTAAGGAATATATAAAGTTATAGGAGTTTATATAGTACTATATTAAAAGGTTTAGGCTTATTAATTAAATCTTATATATTATTATAGGGGGTGCTTTTATAATATAATTAACTTTTAAGTATACTAGTAATTATATATACTTATACTTAATTAAGAATTTTTAGAATATAATTTATATATTAATAATTAATACTCTTTATAAGTACTAGAGGTTTATTATAATAGAGATTTTAATACTTATAATAAGAAAAAAGGTAATTAAGTATAAGAATATTTAAAAAAAAGTATTTAAAATATAAAAATCTAATTATTTAATTAGGCTTTTATAATAAAGTATTTATTTAAAAAATATATAACTTATTAATTATTTATAAATACTTATAAACTTATTATTAAGAGCTTATACTATAATTAATTTATAAACTTTAATTAAATTTATATTTATTATATTAATAAATTAATTAATAAGAGGGATTAATTTAATATAAACTATTACTATAGTATATTTACTCTAGATCTTAAAAATAAGTTTATTATTATAAAAGATATTCTATATAATAATTATTATAATAAAGAGAAGAAAGGATACTCTTTCTTTATAAGAATATTATAGAGAAGGAAAATATATAATAAGTCTAAATATATAATTTAAAAATAACTACTAATTCTAATAACTTTAAATTACTTATATATAAATAATAATATAAAACTCACTAAAATTAATTATAAAGTTAAATTTAATTTTATTATTCCTCTTTTACTAAAAATAATATTATAAATAATCTTAGTATTATATAATATATACTAGTATATTCTACCTCTTATAGGAAAAGTACTACTAAATATTATTACTAGAATTATAAAAGTAATTTAAAGAATTAGTTAATTATATATAATACTTAGTAAAAACCTAATCTTAAGAAATATAAAGGCTTTATTAATTTAAAGTTTTAAATATATTTAAGAAATTAAATAAGTTATAAGACTTTATTTAAAAGTATAAGGAATAGTACCTTATAAATATTTATAAAAGTCTTATTAATAATAATTATCTTTATATAATTATTAAGAAATAGTAATTATTTTAATTCCTACTTAGAGTATTCTATTTTACTATTTTTTATAATTATCTTATATAAAAAAAAGAAGAAAACTAAATAAGAGATATAAAAATTACTTATAATAAACTAAAATTAATAGAGTAGTGAATCTAATACTTTATTAATAATAGGTATTATTAAATAGTTATTTACTTCTATTTATAATAAGTTTAATAATAGACTCTTATTAATATAAATTACTTTATTCTAAATATAAATTATAAATAATTAAATTATTTAAATAAAGTTAAAATTATTTAGGAATAACTTAGTAATTAGTTATAAAAAAATAAGAATAATAATTATTTAATAATTTTTAGCTAATTTAGTTTAATAATTCCTCTAGTTTAAGTTTTTACTAATAGTAAAATATAATATATATACTATTATATATTCACCCATATTTTCTAATTTTTTAGAAAAAAGTATAATACTTAAATTAAATAAAAGTACCTACTTCTAGAAATAGTAACTAAGACTAAAAAATAAATTAATATAATTAGTATAATTATTAATTAGAATTAGGTATATATATAAGGTAAAACTACTACTAAATTAAATTAAAATTAAATTTAGGCTAATTTCTACTCTAATAATAGAATATTAATTACTAGTACTAATTTATTCTAGGACTAGGGTCTTATTTAAAGTATAAAGTTAATAGTTAAAATTATAACTAGGACTAGTAAGTCTAAAAATATATATACTTCTATTAAGTATACTTTAAAAGGGGTATATAGAAGTATTATTCTAATTATAATTAAGAATTAAATAGTAAATTTAAATATCTCTATTTACTATTTTTAATAAGTATAACTTATAAGTATAATAACCTTTATAATTTAATTAAGAGTAAGTAGTATTCTAAATATTTATAAAATATTATTAAAATAATAATAAAGTAATAGCCTAAGTTAAAAAACTAGGTAAAGTATAAGTAATAACTAGTTATTTATTTAGGACTATATTATATAGTATTTATAATTCCTAATAATAATTAGGATATTTTACCTTTAATAAGTAATATTATTAAAATTCTTTATAAAGGCTTATATAAGTAGACTAAAAGGTATATATCCTTAAAAAAGGTAATTAAAGCTAATTATAAATATAATTAAAGCTTTATATAAGTTAATATAGTAATAAGAAACTTTTAGTTTTTTATATTTTATAAAGACTAC